>LPNX010254121.1:0-110639 GCA_001517045.1 Pseudotsuga menziesii | reverse complement strand
TTCGACGACTGGACCATATATTCCACCTTAAAAGATCACTGCACATGGCTCCGACTCATGTTGGAAAGATGTCGACAGATTCAACTTTCCCTCAACATCAATAAATGTATCTTTATGACCCCCATAGGGATACTACGAGGACATGTTGTTTGTAAAGATGGTATTAAGGTTGACTTTGCTAAAATCAAAATTATCCTTGACTTGAAACCTCCAATAAACCCTAAACAGGTTCGGGTGTTATTAGGACATACAGGGTACTATAGGAAGTTTATCCGACATTACTCAGACATGACCTACCCCCTCGAAGAACTCCTCAAGGAAGATATAGAGTTCAAATGGACAGAGGGATGCCAAATCTCATTCGACAAACTGAAGAGAAAACTGGTCGAAGCCCCCATACTTAGATTTCCCAATTGGTCGATCAAGTTCCATGTGCATATCGATGCATCAGGCATAGCAATCGGAGCTATTCTGACTCAACCAGGAGACGATGGAATGGACTACCCTATAGTTTACAGCAGTCGGAAACTAAATAAGGCTGAAAGGAACTATTCGACCACCGAACGATAAGCCCTAGGAATGGTCTTTGCACTTCAGAAATATCGACACTACCTCTTAGCTAATCCCTTCATATTTTACACCGACCATCAAGCTTTGAAATACCTCGTAAACAAACCCCTTCACCATGGTAGAATCTGTAGATGGCTCTTGCTGTTCCAAGAATTTGAATTTGAAGTCGTTGTCCGACCAGGGAAGTTAAATGTCGGACCCGACCACCTATCCCGAATCGACACAGGAGAGGAACCGACTGGAATCGACGACGACCTACCAGATGCACATCTATTTCATATAAAAGCCGTACCAGAAGAACTGGAGAAAATTGCTCAGTTCCTAGAAACAGGTCAGGCCCCAGAAGGTCTGAACACTAAAAAGAAGCAAATCCTAGCTATGAAGGCTGCCCCCTACAACCTCATCAACGGATTTCTATACAAAATGGGGTTAGATGATGTTCTTAGAAGATGTGTCCTTGCCCATGAACGAGAGCAAATCATGCACGAAGCACACTACGGACCAGTAGGAGGACACTTTCAGGCCGACACAACTGCTAAGAAAATTCAACAGTCTGGATTATGGTGGCTGACGCTTCATAAGGATTGTAAAACCTTTGTTAGTCGATGTGATAGATGCCAACGACTTGGTCGACCACTGCCGAGTATAGAAATTCCCCTGCTCTCTGTCAACCCTAGTCTTACATTTGAAATTTGGGCTATCGACTTCATAGGACCATTCCTTGTCCCAGCCCGACGATCAGGTGCAAGGTATATTATCACTGCAGTCGAATATGTTACTAAATGGGCAGAAGCAGAACCTGTCGAGACCTGTTCAAGTGAAGTAGCTGCTAAATTCATTTATGAAAATATTATTACTCGATTTGGATGTCCACTCACTCTGATCAGCGACCAAGGATCACACTTTGTCAATAAAACTATCAAACATCTAACCGACTAGTTTCACATCGACCACCGACGGAGTACAGCCTACCACCCTCAGTCGAATGGTGCAATTGAAGCCTTCAATAAAACCCTGACCAAAGGACTGACTAAAATCTGCAGTGCTGACAAAGATAATTGGGATGAGAAGATTCCTGCAGTTTTATGGGCATATAGGACAGCCTACAAACATTCGACTGATCAAACCCCCTTTAGACTGGTATATGGACAAGAAGCAGTCGTCCCTCTACACTTCAGACAACAGGCCCCTATAGTTGCACAGATATTACATGTCGACGTCGAACAGGCCAGGAAAGATCGACTACTTCAACTTAATAAATTGAAAGAACACCAAATCATGGCCATCCAGCACCAAGAGATACAAAAACAACAACAGAAAGCTTGGCACGACCGTAAGATCAAAAACAAAAATCTGTCAGTCGGTGACCTTGCCCTAGTGTATAACAGTTGAGTCAAAGGCAAGCCTAAGAAACTTCACACAGAGTGGATGGGACCTTATGTTGTCGAAGAAATACATCCTAATGGGTCGGTTCGACTAAAAACACTTCAAGGCCTGGTATTTCGGAAGCTTGTTAATGGAGCCCGACTTAAACGATACAAAAATTGAAAAAAAAAAAATAAAAAAAATCATATAACGGTCTTAACTGACACCAAAAACCTATAAAAAGATACAAAAATTCCAAACCGTACATCCAGAAACCCCCATCATGACATCCACTCACCCTTTCGACCACCGACTTCATTTCCATCGACCATCCTCATCGACCGACCATGTCGACCACTCTCACCACCGACACTGACAGCCGACCTGGAGCGTCCCATCCCGCATTAATGGCCTCGAGCCCCGCCCCAGATTCACGAAATCGCACTCGAGTGTTGCAGTTGGCTTGTCAAGTCCACCATTACTTCACCCAGTTCGACACTCCACTCCACCCGCACCTATAAATAATGGACCTCCCACAGTTCATTTACCACCCCACGCACCTACTGAGCATTCGAACTCCCCGTCGACTGACAATTGTGAAACCTGCAAGAATTCCGACCAGTCTGACGAGTCAGAAACCATGGCCCCAAAACGCACCAGAGCTTCGGCTAAGGCTCAAGAACTTCAGGCAGCAGACTCACCACTACTCCAGCGACTAAAGCAAATCCAAAACGCCAAAGTCCAGGAGGCTCCGTTTCAAAAGCTATGGACAGAGATTCAAGAATGGGCATTCGAAGGCCGACGGATGACCCCGCAGGCTGAGAAAGTTAGGCATAGCACCATCTATTCCTATGCAAACGCACCTATCATGGCCAGCTTCACTGGTACAAAGGAAGCCGCGGTCAAATTTATCATCAGTCGTTACCACAACGGCAGATTTTACTTTGACCGACCAGTCGACATTAATGGAGATGTTATCTCCCGACTGACTGGTCTTTCAAATCAGGGTGACCTGGTCCCCATTGGGATCAAGGAAGGCCTCGTCGAACACTTTACAGGTTCGACGTCGGGCAAGAACTCCAAGGGTCTGATGATCAGTCAGATTGAGGAAAGAAGACCACAGATTGTGGTGAAAATCATCGCCATTACTCTCACTTTGGCCGGTCGCAGCAGTGACCTCAAACTGGAAATGATGGACGCCCTCGACAAGATTACAACCAACGGCCGAATCTTTAGGTGGGCAGACTACCTCGCAGACTTGGTTAAAACCATATGCGAGCGCTGTCAGGAGACAGAAGGTATTATCAAATTCCCCTCCTTAATTATTTGGATTGCAATGTATTATATCTGTCCGGAAGGCAGTCCTGTCTTCCGAGAGCCGACTCGGTTTGAGATGCACAGGTTCAAACCCTTTTCCCAAAAAGGAACTGTGCATGAACTCAACCAAGGAAAGGTTTTTATGCAAAACTGGTTCCAGCAGCTTAAGCTGCGCACAACAAGGTGGAGGGTGCCCCAGAACATCCGACGACACCTCCCAGCCGACTCACACATTCAACTGGAGCTCGACCATACATCCGTATGGTCATCAAAAACTCAGGATTCTAATGCCAGGGACCTCGACTACTACCCCACAGTCGAGCAGATCTTTCGGGAGTTGTCTCGGCAGACAAGAACCAAAATTCAAATCCCGGAGGCTGCAACACAGGTCGACTTCTCTATAGTCGAACCTCTGACCGACCAGGAGAAGGAAGAAGACTACGAGCTGCACTTGTACATTAGCACCTTTGTGACGGAAGATACTCCAATTGGCACTCCTGGTCGGGTGCACTTAATAGTGAAGCACCCGACCGCACCAGTCGTGGATCCGTCGACCGAGCAACACCAGACACCACCACCAGCACAACAACCAGTACAACAAACAGCTCCCCCGGCTACTCAGACGGTCGACCCGGCTCAGACCCCGACAGGAGAAGTCGAGGAAGACAATCCTGAGTATGCTGTGTCTAAGAGCATTCTCAAGAAACTGGCAAAGGAGATCGCCATTGCTAGAAGGAACATCAAACTGCAAAAATGACAGCAAGGCAAAGGTAAGCGCAAGCTGGTCCTTGCTGACTCCACAGATGACGAAGACGAACTGGCAGCCTCAGCACTTGATATTGTCGAGGATGCCAGAGCAAATAAGGTAACTGTTGAAACCCAGTTTCAACAGTTTGTCGAAGCAGGAGCGCCCGAAGGTCGGCCGAAGAAGGCCAAAACAACACCACTGTCCGAATATGTGGTCGACCTGGTGACGACTCCTCCTCGTCCATCTCCGACTAAAATAGTCGAAGAGCAAGCACCAGTGTAGCAGGCCGACCTATCCCCTGAAGACATTGCAAGAGTCATCCCTGAGGCACTCAGAGCCAGGGCAAGCTCAGACCAGGAGCTTAGAGCTTTCTTTGCAACATTGCCTGCACTGTTCAAAACAGCGCAGACAATCAAGACAACAACTCCCCTTAAAGCAAGCGACAAAACATACTCCCACCAAACAACTGTCTTTACAAGGGTGCATGACGGTGGTGACATTGTAGGACACGAACAGACTTTCACCGATTACCAAGTCCCACCGGAAGAAGACGTTCTATCTTCTGGCCAAAGTCCCCAACACCGTTCTCCATCACCCCCAGGATCAGGATACCTTTCCTCCGCACCATCACCACCCCCACCACCATCATCTCCACCACCTCCACCCCCGCCTGATTCACAGCCGAGACCACCATCATCACCACAGCCGGAGGTGGACATACCACCCCCCCAAACCGAACAAACCCCGACCACTGAACCCAACCCTCCGACACACACCCCTTCGACCTCTGATCCACCTTCCACGTCTGCAGGTCCTCCCGACAAACCAACAGAACCTCTTCCTAGACCCGATCAGCTAAGGATCAGCTTACGGGATGTAAGCTTGTTGACCGACTCAGAGGTTGGCCAGCTACTGAACAACCTAGCAAAAGAGTCGAAGAGGAGGACGACCTGACTAAGGACACAGCTCAAAGATAAGGAGACCGAAGAAGTCAAGTTCCTCGACAAGTGCAGGTCTCTTGTACAGACTGTTACCCCAGGACCTGTCGAAGCTGCTACCGACCGACCACTGGATAGAGCATATCAGCTGTTTGAAGGTTTGGTGTCGACCATCCAGATCCACCTCCATGAGACTAAGGCCGGGCAAAAAGAAGAAACTGTCCGACTGCTCCTGACTCAACACACAGCATTCTCGAAGGCTCACAAACTTCTACAAGACCACATGGAGGAATCCATTGTAACTGAGGAAGTACTCCGAGAATGGCCTACTCATTATGGGCAGGTCTATAGTCAGACGAGGCAGACCAGACAAGGCATTCAGGCCTTGGAAAGAAGGAAGTCGACTGAGACAGAACTGAGGCAGACAATTGAGGATCAAATAGTGATGGAAAACACTAAGCTGCAGCAGTTGGAACTTGAGGCACACCAGTGGGTTCAGCACGCACTTCCCAACTTGGAGAAAGTCGACAACATCTGTCCGTAGATGAAAAGACTCCTTGATACTGCGGAAGAACACAATCAGCTGCTGGGCCCCAACATGGAAAATATTGCAGAAATGGCAATGGCAGAGAAGATGTCGGTACTCTCAAATCTCACTACTCTGACTATCGACATTCAGAAAGCCTTGCAGACATGGACGGATTTTCAACATCAGCTTGCCATCACAGCCCCAGCCATAGTCGAATTCTGTGTACAGCGAAGACCAACTATTCGGTTGCACAGCCCACCTCAGTAGCAGTCTCCTTTTTGCAGATCTAATTCTTGGCATTCTAATCTATTTTGTTTTACCTCCCTCTTTCTTCGGGACGAAGAAATGATTTGTTTGTGGGGGAGATGTAGAAGGAGCAAGTCGACATAAGTCGACTTGAACGAAGACCGACTTAGTCGATCAGCCGACTAAGTCGAGATACCGACTACGTCGGTCGGCCGAGTAAACACAGTAGTTAGTCTATTAACTAATAGTCGTGTCGGTTCGGTGAACCGACAGGTAGTTATGATTGTAACTGTTTGTAACCTGTATATTAGGCTGTTGAGCCACACAAGAACATAGTTCAGTTCTTGTCTTTGTATGATCTATTGAGAATAATATAATCTGTTCATCCTATCAGTTCTTGTCTCTTGTATCTGTGAATATTCTGTGTATTTTGGTATGTATTATTGGTAACCTTATGTGATCTGTGAGATTACAACAGACTACGATGGAATTTCAGGGGTAGCAAAGCGGCGTTGCGGGGTGACCGGAGGGTTTCCAACCGAAGGTTCGTCTTCGGAATCTGACTCTTCAGGGTTTACAGGGGTGGACGTGGTAACCTGACTTAAGGAAGAGGGGTCAAAATTTTGCTTATACCTTTTTCCGTTTCGTAGTAACCCGCTTTGCTCGTCGAACAGAGTGTCACTTGCAAACATATGTTAGTACGACTAAACTAATAGTCTGATTCAAACAGCAATATACCCTTTTCGGCCAATAGTATTTTAATCCTTAAGCTTAATAAATTCAAAAAATTACCACGGGGACCATTGAAAAACTGCCGTTCGGCTTCGCTGAAAGAGGTGCTCGTGTCAATGGAAAACTCTGTGACAAAGGCTTCCAACGTTCACGTTGTCCAGAAGTCAACAGCACGGGATATCTCATTGTTCACATGTTGCACAAGATTGACCCTTGCGGGGGTCCACAAAGGAGTCCGTCGAGCTTGAAAGTTCGTCCTCCTCTCTGTTAACTTGGACAACCACTGGTGCAACTCTATGTGGATACTACCAAAAAAATTTCATAAGCATCACAAAAAACATACCTTTGTAAAAATTCTCTTGCACTACACCGCGGATTAGCGTTCTCTTGCTGCGCGAATTTCAGACAAGTCTTAGCAAACCAATCCCCGATTTCCTTCACAGAGGGCCTCCAAAACATAGCCCCTGAGGTACAATGTAAACCCCTCTTGAGCAGGTACTGAGTTCTACCGGCAACGGAACCAATTTGTTGGGAAATAGGGTAGACCCGGGTTTAAACCTTTTGTGTCGCACCAACAAAAGACCCACAGTGTTGGCCCTTTCGGCAACAACCTGCGCACAGGTTGCAGTCTCACCCGAAACAGCTATGGGGTGCCGCATAATCAGGTTTCTGCAAGCCGAGAGGGAGATTACTGTACCTTAGCCTTAATAATATTATTAAACAATACTATAAAAGATTTACCATTCATTTACATACAACTTCGCGGATTAATAAACAGTCATTACTTGCTCAACCCACTACAGGGAATTCACAGCGAAGCTAAATATTAACGGCGATCTAATTTATCAGATGTATACAGTATTAATGGATAAAATATAATAGAACAGAAACTTCACAAGAAACCACAACACCAGATATAACGTGGTTCACCCCCAGTGTAGGGGCTACGTCCACAAACTGTGTTCTATTCAACTTGCTACAAAACCACAGTTTGATCTGCGCACTCAGCTGCAGATCCTTTCAGTCCTCAAAAAGCCGCGCACACAGCAGCAGGCCCCTGCGCCCACAGCTGCAGGTCGTTCCTTAATGTTCCTTACACAAACCCTCTGCGCACACAGCTGCAGAGGTCGTCCACGCACACAGCTGGGACTTAATCTTTTCTTACAAAAACCGATCTTAGCTTCGCCTTAATCTTTCTTTCATCATAAAACCTAACCTATCTTCTTTACACAAGCGCTTATTTATACTGCGCATTTTTACAAAACCATGGTATTAAACCATGGGCACCCAAAAACCCTAAACCCTGGATTTAAACCACGGGTTTATTACAAAAAATAGGGTTTTGACTTACCCTGACACCCCTAAGACTATTTTGACCCATAACTCCGCTTACAAATTTTCTAATTAACCGCGGAGTTACCCAAACATGTAGTATGCGCCCCAACACTTCTTCTTCTCATTGCTATAAAAAAATCAATCTTCTTACCTGGTTATGGTGTGCAAAATCTTTGTTATCATTTGGATCTATTTCATCAAAGTAAAATATACATATATCTAATATTTCAGAGCTCATAGTCTAGATCTCAATTCTGAAAAATATCATCAAGTCTTCTAGATCTAGCATAAGGAAATCATCCATTTTGCATGACAAGTTAAAGAGAATCAGTAGGTTGCATGCACCAGTTTTCCTTTCTATTTTAAAAGAGATTAAATCCAGAAATCAGTGCTTTCCTTGGTTCCTTTTTCATCTGTTTAGCTAGTTTTAACTTCATTTTTTTTGAGATAAGGTAGGCTGATCCAAAGGTACTCTTAAAGTGATTTTGGGTGTATGTTATTCTAACATGCTCACTATTTTTTATCAGGTTTGAAATAAAATAAAGGAATCTGCTGTCCGGAAGTGGCCTCAGGAGCGTTCAAATCCCCCCAGGGGTCTCCCTTTTTCACTAAAATCTTAAAATTTTTGCAAAGTTGTAAGATCTTGGTTTCAGCCTATATAAGGGCCAAGAAGTTTCTGATATTTCAGTTCGTTGATATTGTAACCAATAATAAATAAAATTATTTTTGGAATAGGCTCTTTCGAGCCCATTCCCCATCCCCACTAGGGGGATTTGCGTCGATGTCCTTTTCATCGCTTTTTTGCTCATTTCTTTTCAAACTAGCATTGATCTAATCTGCAGGGTAGTATACTTGATTTTATTATTAATTTCATATTCCACTTTTTTTATTTCAAGGTAATCATAATACTTACCCCACGATTTACCAATTGACCCGAAAGGGGAAAGAGATTCGTGGTAGGACTAATTAGAAAACCAGAAGCGTGTATCTATTTTATTTTTCAGTCATTTGTTTTCAGCTATTATAAAATTAACCCCTCCTCGATTCCCCGATTGAGATCCACTTGGATCGAAAGAGGTTCCTGGAGGGTTTTCTTTTAAACAAGAACACCCAGTTTAAAACTTACTAAAATTGACAAGACTCCGGTGTGTATGCTCTGCACTTGGCTGCAGTTCATCCGATTAGTCAAGCTGTATCAAAAGCACTTGGGTGACTAGTATAATTAGGACTTACTCTCCCCAACTGACAAACCATCAGGTGAAAATCCAACACCTAGATCAAACCTTTTACGGTGGCAAAATACCCAAAGGAAGCAGGAACTTCTAAAAAGTGACCTTGGGGCGTCAATCTCTGTCACACCCTAATGGGTGCATTATGAACAATATCCCCAGAGACTCCATTTCAGCCCACATATTCCTTACAGGTAGCCACAAAGGTTTAGTTTTAAACATACTCCAAGTACTCTAGGGTATATCTGGAGTCCCCCCTTTGCCTAATTTTAATCAACTCACACTTCAATTTTAACTTAAAACATACCAAGAGGCAATCGCAAAACACTCACTCCAAGCATGCACAAGTACATTGTTTCTATTTTTTGACTCCATTCTAGGGCACTGGTTATTTTCTTGCTTTATATATATATATATATTGTGTCTCAGCATTGTGCTTTTATGTGTTCATCTTTTGTATCTTGCCATCTTTGATCATCTATAGTTAAATTGCAAACTCCTAAGTAACTCATTCAGTTTAACATCACAACACTAAGTAATTATCCTTAGTAACTTAATAGGGTCTACCCCCCTTGGCTTTGTTAGGAGTTGAGCCTAAATGGAGGAGTCAAGAATAAGGTGATAGCCTTGACTCGAGAATTTCCCCCAAGGACACACCGAGTGGCTTGAAGATTTCTGCCACGTGACCTAGGTGTGTGAAAGGCAACAACAGAGAGAAAGATAAGCTCATTCATCTTGGAATAATTAACAATGCAAATACATCTGGGAAAGCCTTATTGTCCCAACAGAAAGAAAAGTCCAAGCCTCCCAAGAAACATAATTTTCACAATAATAAGCCAAACAACAAGGGTCCCAAACCCTCTCAGTCAGTTCCTTCTTTAAAAAATGACAAAGGATCCAAGCAAAAAGGAAAGAAGACTGAGCGTCATTGCAATTTTTGTGGGAAAGATAATCATGATGAATCTAAGTGTTTTAAGAAGATGACAGCCTTGGAAGCAGTAATGAAGAAGCACCACATTAGCCTAGATTCTTCTTCAGAATCTACCTCTCATGGACATACACTTTGTGCTTCTAGTTACTCTTATACTGCATCTTCTTCTTCTACTTCAATTGAATGGCTCATTGATTCTGGAGCATCTTATCATATGGCTAAGGATAAAGCCATCTTTTCTACTATGCATGAGTGTAACACCAAACAAATATTTGTTGGTGATGATAGATCTCTAAGTGTTGTAGGATCTGGAACAGTTCCAGTAGAAAATGGTCATTTCAGTGATGTACTATGTGTTCCAAAAATTTCCTGCAATTTGTTATCAGTCTATCAAATTACTCATTCAGGTGAAGGTAAAACTATGACATTTACACCTCACCAAGTTGTAATCAAGGATTTTAAAAATCCTCAAAATGTCCTTACTACTGGAACTATTGATGATATTACCAGGTTGTACAAATTTAACAACTTTGGGTCATCACCTTTTCCTTCAGTTTTTGTTGCTCATAAACTTTGGCATGAGTGATTTGGTCACTTAAATTATCGCTCATTGCAACAACTATGTAAAGACAATATGGTGACTGGTCTTCCGCTGGTATCTTGCAAGGATGGTGTTTGTTCTGGTTGTGTACTCGGAAAACATCATTGGGACAGTTTTGACAAACATGCCTCCTGGCACACCTCAGTTCCCTTGGAGCTTGTGCATAGTGACTTGTGTGGCCCTCTTCCATCTGCTTCCTTTTCTGGTTTCAAATATTTCTTAACTTTCATTGATGACTACTCCAGACGCACTTGGTTTTACTTCCTAAAACTTAAGAGCGAAGTATTTAACATGTTCTTGGCCTACAAGGCCCTTGTTGAAAAACAATCTGGTCATCAAATTATTAAGTTAAGATTTGACAATGGAGGAGAATATGTTAACAACAAGTTCACTATTTTTTGCACTGAACAAGAAATCCAACAACAGCACACTGTTCCATATACACCACAACAAAATGGTGTAGCTGAATGAAAGAACCGCACTTAAAAAGAAATGGCTAATTGTATGATCCAATCTAAGGGACTAAGTCTTCAATATTGGGCTGAGGCCATAAATTGTGCAAATTACATAGTAAATTGCACACCCACTAAAGTTTTACAAAGTATAACACTGGAAGAAGCATGGAGTAAAATTAAACCAGATGTAAGTCACTTTCGTTTGTTTGGTTGTGAAGCATGGGCTCACATTCCGGATGAAAAATGGAAAGCATTGCAGCCTAAAAGTGAAAAGTGCATATTTGTTGGATATTCTGAAGATGTAAAAGGTTATAGACTTCTTTCACCCCATTCACATGATATAATCATTAGAAGAGATGTTAAATTTGATGAAAATATCTTGGCCTGCGAGCCTAACTTGGAGGGTGTGCCATCTTTGGCCTGCGATCCTGATTCGGCAATTATGCCTTCTTCTTCTTCTTCTTCTTTCAGCTTCCTTGATAGGTTTCCAAATCCAGTTTCTGATGATGACAGTGAGGATGAAAATCCACCTCCACCTGCTCATGTTCCTCCAATTGCACCAGCACCAATACTTCCTCGATGGGTCCGTTCAACATGTGAAGCAGCTTGTGATCTTGCCGGTGATCCTAGAGATCAACGACGAACACGTTCTCAGTTTCAGCGAGCCTCTTCTCTTTTGTCTCAAGTTTCCAAGAATCATGATCCAGAAACTTTTGCAGAAGCTTCAGGAAATTCAAATTGGGATGCAGCTATGGATGAAAAATATCGTTCCTTAATGGTGAACGATACTTGGGATCTTGTTCCTCTTCCAAAAGGAAGAAAACTTGTTAGATGTAAATGGGTCTACAGAACTAAGTATGCATCAGATGGAATTGTTGAAAGACTTAAGGCAAGGTTAGTTTCCAAAGTTTTTTCCTAAGTTGAAGGGATTGACTACAATGAAACATTTGCCCCTGTAGCAAAAATGAACTCCATCTTCCTTGTTCTTTCCCTTGCAACCTTACATAACTGGGAAGTCCATCAAATGGATGTCAAGTCCGCCTTCTTACATGGTGATTTACATAAATAAATTTACATGGAACAACCTCCTGGATAAGTTCAGGATAACTTTAGCCTTGTTTGTCTCCTTAATAAATTCTTATATGGCCTTAAGCAAGCTCCTAGAGCTTGGTATGCCAAAATGGATAGCTTTCTCCTTGACACTGGTTTTTCTAGATGCCATTCTGACCCCAATGTCTATACCAAGAAAGTAGGAAACCATCTCATCATACTTGTTCTTTATGTTGATGATCTTATCCTTACTAGTAGTGACCCTAAACTTATAACCCATGTGAAATCTAGTCTTAAGCAAAATTTTGAAATGTTAGAATTAGGACATTTGCATTATTTTCTTGGTCTCCAAGTCTTGCAAACCAAAGAAGGAATCTTTCTTTCCCAGTCTAAGTATGCTTGTGACCTTCTTCGTCTCTTCCACATAGAATATTGTAAACCAACCCTTTCTCCCTTCCAGTCTGGAGTCAAACTTTCTGCCACTTGTACTTCCTTTAAAGTAGATGCCACCTTGTATCATTAGTTTGTTGGTAGTCTTTTATACTTGACTCATTCCTATCCTGACCTTTCCTTTGTCATTGGTCGTGTTTCCCGTTATATGCAAACTTCTCATGAAAGTCACTGGAAATCAGCAAAAAGAATACTTCGATATATTCAAGGTACAATTCAATTTGGGATTCATTAAAGTACAGGGGGGAAGGCTTTGTTGGTTGGTTTCACTAATTCAGATTGGGTTGGTGATCCTGATGATCGAAAGTCTACTGCAGGTTATGTTTTCAGTCTGGGATCTGGACCTATCACTTGGGCTTGTAAGAAACAACAAGCACTTGCTCTTTCTTCAGCAGAAGCAGAATATCGAGCCGCAGTTAATGCCAGTCAGGAGGCTTTATGGCTTCAACAGATCCTTTCAGAGTTTGGATTCGAGCAGTAGTAGCCTACTCCACTTTGGTGTGACAATCAAAGTGCCATCAAGCTTGCCAAAGATCTAGTTCTACATCAATGTAGCAAACACATTGAGCTACACATGCACTTCATTAGAAATCTTGTTCATGATAGTGTTATTGAAGTTCTCTATTTCCCTACAGATGATCAAGTTGCAGACATCTTCACCAAGTCTCTTACAGAAGCGAAGTTTTCTAAACTTCAGTCTATGTTAAGAGTTCAGGAATGTGTCCTTAAGGGGGGATAGGCTCTAATGCCTCCTTCCTTCTCCTAATAGTGTCACTTTTGTAAATCCTTCAATCCTATCCCAAGTTGTTCTTAAGGGGGGATGTTAGGATATTTAGACACTTAGGAGTTAGTTAAGATCAACTTGTGTAATATATCTGTTAGGTAAAAGTGTGTTTCTTTAGTATGCATTAGTATGCATTTGTAAATATTATAATCTGACGGTCAAGATATGTTCTATACATAGAGTGATCCGATGGTTCAACTTCTCTTAGATCATACCTACCATTGATCCGTGGCTTAACACCCGATTGGTCTATGATATTTATTTAAAGAGCATAGAGGGTCCTTGTCTAGTTGATCGATTATGAGAAGCTCATATGTAACTTTCTTTCTTTTGCATAATAAATTTCTCCAAGTATCTATTTGGCTGGGGCCATGGACTTTTTCCCTCTCGAGGGTTTTAACCACGTGACAAACATCGGTTTGTTGATCTGTGATCTATTTGTGTGAAGTGGTAGTTGAAGGTGTTCGGTATTTTGGGAGTACCCTGTGTACCCGAACAATCATCACCAGGGTGGAATACATATATGAAGATACCAAAGCCACCACCGGGGTAGAGCCAGACTATAAATGGGGTGAGATATACAGGATGATTGCAAATCAGAATGTGCCTAATGTAGGATTCAAAGAGCTGACTATATATGCAAATATCAAGAAATTAGCTCTTATGAAGGTAGCCAAAAGACCTGAGTTGTTCCCATGCTCAGAGGTGATCAGCTAGATTCTGCCTAGGATAGATGTAACTACAATTATTTTGGAGAATACTGCCAAACAGGGATATGTTGCATATAGTCTTGCTTATGTCTCAATGGCATACCACTTGCCCCCTACTCAAATTTACTTAACTGAAAGCTGGTTGAAGGAGACAAATTTGGACTTGGTTGAAACAGTCAAAAGAATGACGATACCAGGGAAGAATTTTCTAACCAGGCCATCAGGAGAATATGATACAGCCACTCTCTGGACCCCTTACAGATTTATAGCATTGATGCTGAATAGGATTTTTGGGAGAGCTCATGGGAAGAGCTTCAAGTTGGGATGGATGCCAATTATTTTTTACATGGCCACCCAAATAACCATTTTCAATTGGGAAAACATAGTGTCCAATAGCCTCTCAGCATGCATATCTTCAGTTTTTGGAGGGGTATCATAGAAGAAGTCATAGTTCTACATCAGCTCTATCTTACTTGATTGTATATTATGTACCCAGTCCTTTCCAACCTTGAGGTGTAATTGGGATAGAGACAGGACCCCTGTGTACACTGCATACAAATTGTTTTGGGCACACAAATACTATAGCCACTACAAAGAGATATGTGAGCACTTCATCATGCCTTTGTACACCCTCAATTTCTTGACTGAATGCAATTGCATGTTAGAAGAAAAATTCAAGGTTATTGAATAATATGGAAATTATTATCTAACTGACAAGGGGATGCATATCAGAATGTATGGTTGCTCTAGGGCACCTTCTCTACTCCCCAAATATGCCACTGATTATGTGTTACATAAAGAAGCAGTAAGGTAGGTATACATTGATGGTGTTGGAAGCTTCTTGTTCGAACATAAGAAGGTAGCATATCCTGCCATACCTTTCTATCTAGGGAGTTATAAGTTTACAAAGGTTAAACATACTGCAGAATTCATGCAGGAACTGGGGCACTTTCATTTTGGTGAGATGAACTTCCACAGGGATGACTCCCAAAATAAAGTTGCAAATCATTGCAAGGTGGCAAATGCTCATTTTGAAAACACAAATTTCTGGTACAAGGATAAAGGAATCTTTAGAAATGCAAAGAATATGACTGCAGTAAAGAAGAGATGTAAACAGAAAATCACCGTTGTGGGCGGAAAGGGAAAAACCAACAGAAGAAAGATGAAGAAGAAGAAGCCAAAAAGAGGGAAGAGGATGTTAGGAGGCTAGCACAAGAGGCAGAAAATTGGCTAAAGAATGAAGAAGAAGAAAGAAACAGAGCTGTAGAGGAAGCAGCAAAGAAGGAGGAAGAGGAAAGAAAGAAGAAGGAAGATGCAGAGATAAAGAAAAAACAAGAAGAAAATGAAGGTTTAAGATTGATAGGATCTAAAACAGATCAACAGAATACTGACCTGATAGATACATGGGGGTCACATGATCATATAGATATAGGGCATGGAAAAGATAATCATGATCCTCAGGAACCTGCTGTAACTTTCGGCAGCACTCAAGAATAAGTTGTTTTTTCTGGAATGAATTTGATACCTTTCATGCAGAAATAAGGACAATAAGTCCCTGATTTCAGCACCATCTTCTATGGCAAAGAGAAGAAAATGATTGTCAAAAGAACCAAGAAAAGGGTTGAAACAGGAGGACAATTAGGTAAGATGATAACTGATAAAACTTTGGTGTATGGAATAGATGCAGATCCGAGATTGACAGCAAGAGCTGGGGTGGTGTTAACCCAAGCTACGGAAGATAATGTAGATATACTGATGATGGATCTGGAGCAATCAAGAAAGAATGCAACCCAGTTAAAAGAAACACTGAAGAAAGAAAGAGATGAAGGACACAAGTTGAAGAGGAAATTTGAGGACATGGAAAATGAGGTAAGGACTTCAAAGGAAGAGATCCGGACTTTTCCCTCTGTCGGTTGCACAACTGAGTACGTGGCATGGGGAAACATCGCACTGCCGCGATGCGACTCCGCATCACCTGCGTAAAACAATACTTAAGTTTTTTTGTTTTTTTGTTTTTTTTCCTGCAAGCCACTGATGACTTGTGCAAAGATGAACTGACCTTATGCGATTCCTCATACTTAGAAAATACCTACCGGTGTAGACTAGTTCCCGGTGCGATGCCTCCTTTCAACTACACTGGACATTTGCACCACCATAAACTGGCTAAGCTAGGGATGAGAGGCGGGGTGGTTATCACTATAGAGCTTAAGCCTACTGCCATTAATCCAAGTGGGAAGAAGCTCCTCGTTCAGCTGGCTGAGCTGAACGACACCTTCCTCTGTAACTTGCTGTATCTGATATGGCCCTAGCCAATGCGTCTTGAACTTTTTGGGAAACTTAATGAATTTGCTGTCATAGAGGAGCACTAGGTCTCCGATATGAAAAGTCTTATTTTTAATGTGTCTGTCGTGCCAAGCTTTTTCTCATGCCTTCTGCACTTTCTGATGAAAGTCGGCGATGAATCTGTCTTCTTCTAAGGCAAGCAGCTGTGCTAGCCTTTCCTCCACTGTGTCTATATCCGTCATCCCGGTAATATGAGCGATTCTTAAACTGGGAAGAATATACTCCATAGGCATAACAGCCTCCTGTCCATACACCAAGCTGAAAGGTGTGTGTCCTGTAAGTTTCTTGCATGTGGTCCTATATGCCCATAATACAGCGTTAACTCGAAGGTCCAAATCGTTCCTTTGGTTATTGCAGATCTTAGTAAGCGCATTCTCTAAAATCTTGTTAAAGGCCTCCACTGTACCATTAGCCTGTGGGTGGTAGGGAGTGCTCTTATGGTGCTGAATCTGGAATTCTTCTGTCAAGGCCTCAATAGTGCTGTTCAAGAAATGGGTACCTTGGTCGCTCATCAAAATTACTGGGCATCCGAATCTACTGATGATGTTCTCAAAAATGAACTGTGCATATGTAGCAGCATCACAATTCTTTACTGATTTGGCCTCTGCCCCTCTGGTGAGGTACTCTTGATGGGGTAATCTGGGCAGACCCAGGTTTTACCTTTAACTTTGCACCAACAAAAGACCCACAGTGTTGGTCCTTTCGGCAACATCCTGCGAACAAATTACCGTCTCACCCGAAACAGCTATGGGGTGCCGCAGAATCAGGTTTTTGCAAGTAGAAGAGAGAATCTTACTGTACTTTTAGTCTTTAACTATTAATAACCACTTAACACAATGCATGTACTATCAAATATGTAGCTTCGCGGTTAGATAAACAAACAGTTACTTGCACAGCCCTTATCTGGGAATTCACAATGAAGCTAGTTATTAACATCAATATTACTTTATTAGTTATTTACTTAGCAGTGCATAAAATATAACAACAAATCACACAAATGAACCACAACACCATATGTAACATGGTTCACCCCCAGTGTAGGGGTTACGTCCACAGAACTGCGTTTTATTCAACTCTTTACAACTAAAATGACAGTTCTGATCTGTGCACTCAGCTGCAGATCCTTTCAGTCCTCAAAGCTGCGCACACAGCAGCAGGCCTCTGCGCACACAGCTGCAGATCTTCCTTTTCACCAAAACCCCTCTGCGCACACAGCTGCAGAGGTTGTCCACGCACACAGCTGGGACTTAACCTTATTACAAAACCCTTATACAATCTCTTATCTTCACTTTACATTAGCTTCGTAAGATAATCATTAAAAACCTAACCCTACTTCTTTACATAAATGCCTATTTATACATCGCACTGTTACAAAACCCTGGACTTAAACCATGGGCGCCCAAAACCCTAACCCTGGATTTAACCCAAGAGTTAATTACAAAAAGAGGGGTCTCGACCCACCCACGACACCCCTAAGACTATTTTAGGCCGTAACTCCACTTACATTTACACAAAAACCGTGGAGTTACCAAAACTAAGGACCCTTAGGGTCGGAGCCCCAACAGGCCCTTAAGACTCACTTGTGGCCCGTCCCGGGGCACTCTGCGACTTTTCTGGTGGGAGAATATTCTTTGCAAGGATATGGAAATGACTGTTGAGGTTGTATATAATGTCATCAGCTACTTTCTCTTTTTCCACCAATTCTTGTAGCACTGAGGATGATACTTCATTAGCCTTTCCCTGCACAAAAGTATCATAGGTCTTCAAAACTTTGAGCTGACTCTCCGCAACATTGCTCAATTCCAATGCTTCATCGACAAGTGGCTGCAGTGAATTTTCCAGTAGTGTTACCTTCGTCCTGCAGGAGTCAATTTCCTGCTGGAGCTCCTTGCTTCGCTTCACCTTAGCCATTTTCTGCATAGGAGGCAGCGTCTTAATTTCTGCTCTGACTGCATCCAATTCCGCCTGTCACAGATTGATGGTTTCTTGCACCTTACCTATATCTGGGTGGTACTGTAGGTTCTCCCATACGTCGATACTATCTTCCAGCAGCTTTGTTGCGCTGCCCATAATATCTGATATTTTTGCTGCTGAGGCCTGGATGTCTCTGTGGCGCTGTTCTTGGACCTCAGGTGGGGTTTCTGGAGGGATGCGAAGTTGAAGCTCCACGATATGTGTTGGGAAATAGGGCAGACCCGGGTTTAATCCTTTAGTGTCGCACCAACAAAAGACCCACAGTGTTGGCCCTTTCGGCAACAACCTGCGCGCAGGTTGCAGTCTCACCCGAAACAGCTATGGGGTGCCGCAGAATCAGGTTTCTGCAAGCAGAGAGGGGGATTATTGTACCTTAGCCTTTAATAACCTTATTAATCAATAGTTATAAATCTTTACCATTCATTCACATACAACTTCGCAGATAAATAAACAGTCGTGACTTGCTCAACCCACTACAGGGAATTCACAGCGAAGCTAAATATTAGCAGCGATCTATCTTATCAGATGTATACAGTTATTAATGCATAAAAGACAACAGAAATAGAAACAACACAAGAAACCACAACACCGGATATAACGTGGTTCACCCCCAGTGTAGGGGCTACGTCCACAAACTGTGTTCTATTCAACTTGCTACAAAACCACAGTTTGATCTGCGCACTCAGCTGCAGATCCCTTCAGTCCTTAAAATCCGCGCACACAGCAGCAGGCCCCTATGCACACAGCTGCAGGTCTTTCCTCAATCTTCTTTACAAAAACCCTCCGCGCACACAGCTACAGAGGTCATCCACGCACACAGCTGGGACTTAATATTTCCTTACAAATCAACCTTAGCTTCGCCTTAATATTTCTTACATCATAAAACCTAACCTATCTTCTTTACACAAGCGCTTATTTATACTGCGCATTTTTACAAAACCATGGTCTTAAACCATGGGCACCCAAAACCCTAAACCCTGGATTTCAACCAAGGGTTTATTACAAAAAGGAGTTTTAACTTCCCCCGACACCCCTAAGACTGTTTTGACCCGTAACTCCTCTTACAAACTTTCTCATTAACCGCGGAGTTACCCAAACATGAAGTACGCGTCCCAACAGGCCCCTAAGACTCACTGGTGGACCGTCCCGGGACACCCTGCGATGTCTCTGGTTGGAGAATCTTCTGCACGAAGATGTGGAAGCGACTGTTGAGGTTGTGTAGTATGTCGTCAGCTGCTTTCTCCTTTTCCACCAACTCCTGTAACACTGAAGATGAATCGGTATTAGCCCGTTCCTGTGCAAAACTGTCGTAGCTCTTCAAAATTTTGAGCTGGTTCTCTGCAGTATTACTCAATTCCAATGCTTCATCAACCAGTGGCTGTAGCAAATTTTCCAGCAGCGTTACCCTTGTCCTGCAGGATTCAATTTCCTGCTGAAGTTCCTTGCTGTGCTTCACTTTAGCCATCTTCTGCATAGGTGGTAGCGTCTTGATTTCTATTATGACTGTATCTAATTCGTCTTGGCGTATCTGGATGGATTCCTGGATCTTACCTACATCTGGATGGTCTTGGAGGTTCGCCCAGGCTTCGATGCTGTCTTCCAGCAATTTGGCAACGCTAGCTGTATTATCTGATATTTTTGCTGCTGAAGCCTTGATGTCCCTATGGCGCTGATCCCGGGCCTCTGGTGGAGTCTCAGGAGGGATGCGTAGTTGAAGTTCTACGATCTGGTGCTGGTGTTCTGTCTTCAATATGTCAATCTCACTGCGATACTGCTGGGCATAGTCTCTCAGCTTAGAAATTATCTGTGCTGTTTCCTCTGCACCTTACAGGTCGAAATCAGAAAGACTCCGACAGGCCTCGTCCAATGCTTGCATAAGTGTAGTTGTTTTATGTTCAACATCTATATTCTTTTACACCACTTCTTCTAGTTGTGCTGCGACGATTTTGTTTTGCTTGATAATGTCATCCAATTGGATTTGGGACAATTGATCTCGTGCATGGATCTCCTTTGTAATTGCTAGCTGGTAGAGGTGCAATTCTGACATGGTCATCTTTGTATAATCGATCCCTACAGTCATATTCATCTGGGACCGGGAATCTGCATCGGTCAGTATCAGAGCTGCGCTTGATACTTGACCTCGGTTATCTCTGGTTGGCCATTGCCTAAGATCCTGCTGCACGGTCGCTGTAGTGCTACTTGTCGCAGTACTGGTTACTAATTTTGCCGCTAACTCTTTTAGCTCCGAAACCCTGTTTGCTATACCTGTGAGCCCGGCAAGATGCATTTGGGAAAACTCGGACCATGTTTTGGTAAGCGTCCCAGTAGATTTTTCTAGATCCTGCTCCAGCTCATCCAGCATTATAGTGACATCTTCTTCAATATTTTTGTCCTTCGACGCTTTTGACTTCTTGCGGGACTACGGCTTATTTACCTCTACTGGTTCTGGTGACTTGCGCTTGGTTGATGGGCTAGGATCTGATATAGTCTTGCACGACTCCTCATCCTGATCATCCTGGCCGCCATCTTTGTCCTAGCCGTTGCCATCCATCTGCGAATCACTCAGGTCTTCGCTATCTTCTAATGGGTTTTTCTGCTGCGCCTGACTGGTACTTGCGCCAATATTTGTAGCTAGGGGAATGGGGATAGAGGGTTTTTTCCTGATGTCTTGCAACCACTCAGTTGGCCATAGCTGAACTATGCCCCTGATATCTAGTTTGGTTACTACATAAGTTAATTTAAACCATCGATGTCGCGGGTCGGTGCGGGCTTGAATGAACACATGATGAAGATCAGCCCTGAAGTTCGCGACACCCTCATATTTAGAGAACAACTCATTGGTAAGCCGAGGTGTTCGCAGAATCTCAATGTGGATACTCATGGCATAACAGACGAACATAGTGTTCGTCATTTGCTGAGTTTCTTTATCTGAGGATAGCCAGAGGGATGCATACCTCAATGCCGCCGGCTGGTCTGGGTTAACTTCGACGAACTGAGCTTCGGTGGGTTCTTTCCACCCAACTAATGCAATAAGTATTAACAACCAGGAGTAATGAAAAGGTTTACCTTTTTCCTGTGCATCGCAAACATCCTCCAGGAATTCCTTTGCAAGATATGCGGACCAGTTGTAAGTGTATCCCTCGGCACAGTTCATGGCAATCCGGATAACAGGGGCAGGTACTTCCGTCGGCCTGCATTTTCGTATGACCTTGCAGGCTAAGAATTCGGCTGCAAAGCGGATGGGCTGGTCCTGAATCGCGGAAGTGTGATACCCCCGTTTCCCCTTAGTCAAGACAAACTGCTCTTTCATATTTTGTGCGAGCTTGGTATCCTCATGTTTTGAAGGAAATGCATCTCCCGGATCAGGTCCTACCATAGATAACCCTGTGATATTATGAATGAGTGCGGCATCAATGGGGATTTGCTGGTCTCCTATCCACAAATAGCCGTCATGCACTAGCACAAGCAACTGGTTGGCCAATATAGTCACATGTACGCCACGACCGAAATGTGGAAGATCAAGCACCTTAAGTAGGCCAGCTCTGTCCAGGCCCGCAGCCCATGGTCTTACCTCCAGTAGGTTTACATTATCATCTAAGTATATGACGCGGTGCAGATATTCGGTGGGTGCAAACTGGGGGAACTTGCCATGGTCATTTGTGTCATGATCACTGTACTTGAGCCGATCTATCTTCCCTATCATGCTTCCGACCAGCTGAACTCCTGGTGGTAGCGAGGGTGTGGTTAACGTGAATTGCTTTGTCCGTCGGGGAATCTTGGCGTCTAGGCGAAGGGGTTGGAGGTATGGTGGCCATGGAGGTTCAATGTTCTCCCTATCCTTGGCCAGGACCTGTGCTGAACTGGGGGGATTCATAGGTTGTGCTGTCGGTGTTTTCCCTGTTCGCCTCTGCCAGTCTTGGTTGTGCTTGGAGCGAGCTTCAGTTGTGGACTTTTTTCTGGCAGAACTTGTCTGCATCGGCCGTGGTGGTGCTGGTTGAGATTCTTGACGGGGAACAGAAGCAGGCGGCTGATTAGAGCAAGGTATCAGATCCTCTTGCTCGAATTCTCTTACTATTTCGTCAATCTCTCTTTCTATTGTCATGGGTGCACTCGTAAAACTCAATGCAATGCAGAATACAACTTGCTCTGGCTTAGGCATCTTCTTATACATGCCATCAATCAAATCGGGTAGGATGGTGCATTGAAGGCACCAAATCTTACAGAAATCCTGTCCAACTGTTGCCCAATTTCTGATAATCTTCTTAGTACAGGTATTTAAGGCAATTAAAACACTACCACCGCCAATTTGGTGGCTTCCCAACGTTCGGATTTTGAGCCTCACTGTGTTTCTGGGCCTCGACAGAATCATGGCTGAAACTTCGGAACAACAAGCAAACTCGGCACAATAGTGCCCTTCGACCCGACCTGGTAATATCTGCGACAGGACTATTAGGTTTGAGGGACTGGCGTCTTGGCTCTTCCCCTTGGTTTGGTATTCAATTCCTGGGTGATCATCATTTTCCTTGTCGTGGAAAGCTATATCTAAAACAGGACCACTTTTGTTAATAGAAAATGTGATCAAAAATCTATCAACAAGATCATCCCTACTTACAGTGCCGTGTCGGAGCTCAACCTCCATATGCCAATTTTTCACTATAGGTTCCAAGATATGCACGAACTTATGCACCCTCTCCTTGCGAGGTGTGTTTTCCCCTGCTGTATAGTACTGCCTCAAATGTCCCTGAAGCCTATTCGGCCCCTTGAACTTACTTCGCACCTCTTGAGCTTGTATTATGAATCTGGGGCGCAGGAATTTCTGGCAGGTTCCCCGACTAGGGTGAGACTTTTTAGGATCGGTCCCCCATGCTGCTGTAGCTCCTAGTGCTGTTTCTAGAGTCTGGGTGTTTTGTGACTGAGGTACTCGATCAGACACATGTGCAATAAATTCTCCAGGGTCTGTCATCCCAACATATGCAGGCAACCCTCTAGGCTGTGCACTAAGGCATCTAAGAGACTGAGTGATCTGCGCGCATCTGTGGCCATGTAGCTCGTACAATCGATTCTTCCAGTTCTCCAGACCATCATCTGAATCAGACATGCAGGAGCTATCACATTGCTAATCCATTACACCATCAGCGTCAAGCTCGACATAATCTGCATCCTTGGCTGTGATGTTGTAGATGTGGTCTAGAGTATCCTGCTCCCCTTCATCTCTGAGTGGTTCTGTATATCTTTCTCCTTGGGATGGGTCGAGGGGTATAATAACGCGCAGACCATTTCCTTCAAAGGTCATCTGTCTCCTCTTAAGGTTGATAATTACAGCATTGGCCATGGCCCACTCAATTCCCAACAGGGCTGGATAAGGGTTACTGTCATCAATGATCTCAATAACTTCAAAATCTGCTAGAGTACTGACCCCATCAATGTCTATGGGAACACTAAGAAGTCTCCCGAGAGGTACAATCCTTTGCTAGTTAGCTAGTCACAGTTGTATAGGTGACCAAACTAGGGAAGGCTTTCCCATTTGTCCCCAGGTCTGCTTGGGTAGGACATTAACGTCTGATCCAAGATCCAAAATGACATCAGTCATATCATATTCCCCTATATGAACGTTCAATCTCATTTCCCTTCCCGTTCTTCGGACATGAATAATAGTTTTCTCCTGATCAATTCCTCTCTGAGGGTCTATGACAGCAAGAACTTTTTGCAGCTCTTTTAAAGCATTCTGATTCCGCAAGAGTTTCATACAGCTCTGCAAGAAAGAGGATAGTGTACTTACTTTATCCGTCGAGGCCTCTTGTGGCTGCGAAGCCTGCTGAGGTTGCCGTGTAGGTACTCTTGCTACACCAGGGTCAACAATATCGCACTGGGCCTCCTGGGCTGGTGCTTGGTCCTTCGCAGGGTCAAGGGCTGGGACTTTCTCAGAGGCCTTACATGCGCACACCGTGACAGGTTGCTTTGGCGTGTTTTGAATATGCGTCGTAGCTCCACTCCGGGTGACCACATTGAGGGATGCGACAGGTCTTTGCTCAACAGAAATCAACTAAATATTTGGGGTAGGGCCACGGTTGTTCTCCTGAATCTTTGCGAGGAGCTGGGGGCACTGTTCAATCATGTGGTCCACTGCACGGCAATACCGACAGGTTGTAGTGGGGTTCCGACAGTCGCGAGCCAAGTGTCCAACTTGGTTACAATTGTAACACAAAACCTGGCCTCTACCTCTTCCGGTCATCCCACCACGGCCACGACCGCCAAAAGCACCTCTTCCGAAGGCACCGCCACGGTAACCATAGCCATCATTATTCTGGGCCTCATTGTGTACTCGGTAGGCATCAGAGGTGCGCTCTCGCATAAGGTCGTAGCTACGACACTCTTCTTCATTATGCCCTATGGACTTACAGAACTGGCAGTAGGGGTTTTTGGGAACTTGAACATATCTCTGAAGAAGATGGTAGTGCTCAAGGCGGTGCTGGCCAGAGGTTCGGCAAATCTCACAATATAGAACACCGGGATTGAATTGGTTGGGCGCGCCCGTATTTAGGTAAGTTCTGGCCACGGGGCACTGGTCCCTATCGTGACTCTCGGACCGACATTGCGTACACCAGACCTCCTCTCGACTGGTTTTAGCTTTCTTCATGTCGTGAAGCTCTAGGGCCATTGCTGCCAGCTGCGCTTGGATTTGAGCAATACCAGAATCGTCTCCAATAGGGGCGGTCTCTAGCTTCATTGCGATTTCCAGAGCCTCTTGCTGGTCAGCAACCTTCTGTTGCATGAGCGGAGTTCTGATATGCGGCAATAATGCTGCAATAAACCATTCCTTGTGCTGCACAAGACTAATGGTGAAGCTAACTTGGTCTAGTAGAACTTTGAATCTCTGGTCAAAGTCCCACACAGATTCGCCGCACCGCTGTTGAATCTCTTTGAGTTCAGTGATGCTCTGCGATTCTGATTTCAGTTTCTTAAATTCCTTAGTGATGGCTGCCTTGATTTCATCCAAAGTGGGGTGCTGATTACTGGAGAATTTCATGAACCAGGTCAAATCCCGGTTGCGAAAGGAAGTAATGAGCTGTGCGGTTCTCACATCCAGGTCTGTAATACTCTTCGTGTTCCAGACGGCCTCACACAAAAACCAGAACTGTTCTGGATCTTCTGATCCCGTTCCTTTGAAGATGGGCAGCTTAATGTCATCAGCTAGGTGGGCCATGGTGGTTCTGGGAGGGTTGGGAGTGGGACAAGATGTTGATGGGGGGGGGGGTTTATGGGGGCAGATTGACCTGTGGCCAGAATACTCGGACTTGGTTTCCTGTCACACGGCGACCGAACTTTAGGGGTAACAAAGCGACGCTGTGGGGTGACGGGAGGGTTTCCTACCGAAGGGTTTTCTTCAGGGTCTGGCTGTTGAGGGTTTATAGGGGGAGGTGCGGTGGTCTGACCTGAGAAGTAGGACTCAAAATCTCTTTTGTACCTTTGCTTGCTTCACGGCAACCCACTTTGCGCATCGAAGGTATTCTCACACGGGGGCCTTTGAAAAACTGTTGTTTAGCTTCGCTAAAAGAGGTGCTCGTGTCAATGGAAAACTCTGTCACAAAGGCTTCCAACGTTCGCATCGTCTAGAAGTCAACAGCGTGGGATACCTCATTGTTCATGTGTTGCACAAGATTGACCCTCGCAGGGGTCCACGTGGGAACCCATCGAGCTTGGAAGTTTGTCCTTCTCTCTGTTAACCTAGACAACCACTGGTGCAACTCTATGTGGATACTACCAAAGAAAATTTCATAAGCATCACAAAAAACATACCTTTGTAAAAAGTCACTTGCACTACACCGCGAATTGGCGTTCTCTTGCTGTGCAAATTTCAAACAGATCTTAGCAAACCAATCACTGATTTCCTTCACAGAGGGCCTCCAGAACATAGCCCTTGAGGTACAATGTAAACCCCTCTTGAGCAGGTACTGAGTTCAACCGGCAACGGAACCAATTTGTTGGGAAATAGGGCAGACTCGGGTTTAATCCTTTAGTGTTGCACCAACAAAAGACCCACAGTGTTGGCCCTTTCGGCAACAACCTGCGTGCAGGTTGCAGTCTCACCCGAAACAGCTATGGGGTGCCGCAGAATCAGGTTTTTGCAAGCAGAGAGGGGGATTATTGTACCTTAGCCTTTAATAACCTTATTAATCAATAATTATAAATCTTTACCATTCATTCACATACAACTTCATAGATAAATAAACAGTCGTGACTTCCTCAACCCACTACAGGGAATTCACAGCGAAGCTAAATATTAGCAGCGATCTATCTTATCAGATGTATACAGTTATTAATGCATAAAATACAACAGAAACAGAAACAGCACAACAAACCACAACACCGGATATAACGTGGTTCACCCCTAGTGTAGGGGCTACGTCCACAAACTGTGTTATATTCAACTTGCTACAAAACCACAGTTTGATCTGCGCACTCAGCTGCAGATCCCTTCAGTCCTTAAAAGCCGCGCACACAGTAGCAGGCCCCTGCGCACACAGCTGCAGGTCTTTCCTCAATCTTCTTTACAAAAACCCTCTGCGCACATAGCTACAGAGGTCGTCCACACACACAGCTGGGACTTAACCTTTCCTTACAAATCAACCTTAGCTTCTCCTTAATCTTTCTTACATCATAAAACCTAACCTATCTTCTTTACACAAGCGCTTATTTATACTGCGCATTTTTACAAAACCATGGTCTTAAACCATGGGCACCCAAAACCCTAAACCCTGGATTTCAACCAAGGGTTTATTACAAAAAGGAGTTTTAACTTCCCCCGACACCCCTAAGACTGTTTTGACCCATAACTCCGCTTACAAACTTTCTCATTAACCGCGGAGTTACCCAAACATGAAGTACGCGTCCCAACAATCTGATTTTGGTGTTCTGTTTTTATCTTTTTAATTTCGCTGCAAGACTGTTGGGCGTAGTCTCTCAGCTTGGAAATTCTTTGCTCTGGTTCCTCTTCGTCTTGGGTGTCGAAGTCAGGAAGACTCCGACATGCCTCATCTAGTGCTCGCGCCAGTGTAGCTCTTTTATGTTCATCTTCTTTCTTCTTTTGCGCCACTTCTTCCAGCCTTGCTGCGAGATTCTGGATTTGCTTCATGGTGTCTTCCAACTTTATTTGAGAGTAGCTATCTCGTGCATGGATCTCCTTCATGATGGCTAACTGGCAGAGGTGCAATTCTATCATAGACAGCTTGGTATAGTCGATTCCAACTGTCATACTCATCGGCGGCCGGGAATCTGCATCAGTCAGTATTAGAGCTGCGCTTGACACTTGGCCCATGTTATCTCTGGTTGGCCATTGCCTCATATCCTGCTGCGCGGGTGCTGGGGTACTACTTGTCACTGTACTCGTCGCTGATTTTGTTGCTAGCTCTTTTAGCTCTGACGCCCTATTTGCTACGCCCGTGAGCGCAGCAAGATGCACATCCGCGAACTGTGACCACTTTTGAGTTAGTGACTCAGTATATTTGTCGAGAGCTTGCTCAAGCTCTTCCAGCTTCATAGTGACTCCTTCGTCTAGATTTTTGTCCTTCGACGCTTTTGTCTTCTTGCAGGACCAAGGCTTGATTACCTCCTCTACCTCTGGCAATTTGCGCTTAGTTGATCGATTAAGATCTGATAGAGTGTTGACCGACTCCTCATCCTCTTCTTCATGGTCACCATCTCCACCTTGGTCGTTTCCATCCTGCTGCGAGTCACTTAGGACTTCGCTGTCTTATGGTGGGTTTTGCTGCTACATCTGACTGGTACCTGCGCCTGTATTGGTAACAGGGGGGACTGGAATGGTGGGTTTTTTTCCTGCATCTTTCAACCAGTCAGCCGGCCACTGTTGAACTATGCCCAGGATGTCGGCTTTGGTGACTATATATGGTAACTTGAACCACTGATGTGTTGGATCTGCACGGGCTTGAATGAAAACATGATGCATGTCAGCACTGAAGTTCACGGCGCCTTCATATTGAGAGAACAACTCATTGGTAAGCCTTGGTGTTCGCAAGATCTCGTAGTGTATACTCATGCCATAAAAGGCGAACATAGTGTTCGTCATTTGCTGAGATACTTTGTCCAGCGACATCCAGAGGGATGCGTACCTTACTGCACTCGGCATGCCTGGGGGTGCCTCCACGAATTGAGCCTTAGTGGGTTCTTTCCACCCAATTAGGGCAATAAGTATTAATAGCCAGGAATAATGAAAGGGTCTACCTTTTTCCTGCGCATCATGGGCATCTTCCAAGAATTCCCTCGCGAGGTATGCGGCCTAGTTGTAAGTGTAACCCTCAGCGCGGTTTATAGCGATCCTAATAACCGGGGCAGGCACTTCGCTGGGCCTGCACTTTTGCAGGAGTTTGCACACTAACATCTC
The DNA here is from genome assembly GCA_001517045.1 of Pseudotsuga menziesii. Lineage (NCBI taxonomy): Eukaryota > Viridiplantae > Streptophyta > Pinopsida > Pinales > Pinaceae > Pseudotsuga > Pseudotsuga menziesii. Next base: position 81,933 of record LPNX010254121.1, on the reverse strand, counting down.
AGCGGCGAAGCGGATGTTCTGGTCCTCAATCATGGAAGTGTGATACCCTCGTTTCCCCTTGGTCAGGATGAAACGGTCCTTCATGCTCTGCGCGAGCTTCGTGTCCTCATGTTTTGACGGAAATTCAATGCCGGGATCAGGCCCTGCTATCGGTAAGCCTGTGATCTTATGAATGAGCTCACCATTGATAGGAATTTTCTTGTCTCCTATCCACAAGTGGTCGTCGTGTACTAATACTAGCAGCTGCTTAACCACGATGGTCACCTATGTGCTGTGCCCAAAGTGAGGAACATCAAGCATTTTTAGTAGGCCAGTTGTGTCCAAGCCGGCAGCCCACTGTTGCACTTCCAATAGTGTCACGCCATTGTCTGGGTATTTGACGCGATGCAAGTATTGAGCAGGTGCAAACTGTGGAAACTTGTTATGATCATTTATGTCATGGTCGGCATACTTAAGCCGGTCTATTTTTCCTGTCATGGTTCCGACCAGCTGTACACCTGGTGGCAGCGAGGGCGTGCTTAAGGTAAACTGCTTTGTCTGTCGGGGTGGCTGGACGCCTAGCTGAACGGGCTGGAGATACAGTGGCCGCGGTGGTGCAATGTGCTCATCTCCTCCAGTTGGGACCTGTGCTGAACTGGGCGGGTCCATCTGGTGAGTCCCTGATGTTTTCCCTGATTTCCTGTGTTGGTCTTCGTTCTGTTTAGAACGAAATTCAGTTTTAAACTTTTTCCTGGCAGACCGTGTCTACATCGGCCGCGGCAGTGCTAGGTGAGCTTCTTCACGAGGCGCAGAGGTATGCGGGATATCGGAACGACTCTGCAAACCCCTCTTTTTGAATTCTCTTACTAGATCTTGAAGCTCTCACTCGTCTGTCATGGGTTCACTCGTAAATGTCAAGGAAATGCAGAATGCAATTTTTTCCAACTTAGGGATCTTCTTATACACTTTATCGATCAAATCTGTTAGGAAGATGCATTTAAGGAACCAAATTTGATAAAAATCTTATTTGACCGGTACTGGATTTTCCATGATCTCATTAGTACAGACAATTAAGGTAATTAAAGTGCCCATGCCGTCAATTCGGCAGTTTTCCAACGACCAAATTTTAAGCTTCGCCGTGTTTTTATGCTCCGGCAAAATCACAGTCTTAGCTTCGTCACAACGAGTGGTCTTGGCACAACATTGATCCGCGTCCTGTCCTGGTAAGATCTGCGACGGGGCTATTAGGTTTGGTGCACTAACTTCTTGGTTCTGCTCCTTAGTTTGGTACTCAGTTCTTTCTTGATCATCGCCTGCCTTGTCATGGATCAGTCTGACATCTGCATCTAAAGTAGGGCAAACTTAGTTAATAGAAAATGTAAGCATAAAACTATCAACAAGCTCATCCCAACTTACAGTGCCATGTCGAAGCTCGACCTCCATATACCAGTTTTTTGCTATAGGTTCCAAAGTGTGCACAAACTTATGCACCCATTCCTCGTGAGGTACATGTTCCCATGCTACATAACATTGCTTCAAATGTTCCTGAGCACTGTTCTGCCCATTGAACTTGCTTTGCACCTCTTGAGATTGGTCTATGAATCTGAGGCGTAGAAATTTCTGGCAAGCTTCCCAACTGTGAATATACTTCCTATGGCCATTCCACCATCTCACTGCTGTAGCTCTTAATGCTGCTTCCAGAGTCTGCATTCTCTGTGATTCTGGCACTTGTTCTGAAAACTGCGCAATAAAGTTTCCTGGGTCTGTCAACCCATCATATGTAGGAAAATCTCTGGCCTGTGCACTAAGGCATCTAAGAGATTTGGTAATTCGTGTGCACCGATGGCCATGTACCTCGTATAGTCGATTCTACCAATTCTCTAGACCATCATCTGAGTTAGACATGCAGGAGCTATCACATTGCCAATCCATTACACCTTCGGCATTAAGCTCGACATAGTCTTCTTCTTTAGCTGTGATATTATAGATGTGGTCTAGAATATCCTGATCTTCCTCTCTGATTGGCTCCATATATATTTCTCCTTGAGAAGGATCCAATGGTAGTATAGCTCTTAATCCCTTCCCTTCAAAAGTCATTTGTCTCTTTTTAAGATTGATAACCAAATCACTATCTATTGCCCACTCAATTCCTAGCAAAGCTGGATAGGGATTACTATCATCAATGATCTCAATAACTTCAAAATCTGCTACAGTGCTGACTCCATCTATATCCACCGGTACTCTAGGGAATCTTCCTAAAGGAAAAATCCTCTGCTGATTGGCTAATCTCAATTGGATAGGGGACCAGTCAAGGGTGGGCTTGCCCATTTGTTCCCATGTCTGTTTAGTTAAGATATTGACTTCTGAACCCAGATCTAAAATAATATCCTTCATGTCATATTCTCCTATCTAAGCATGTAGTCTCATCTCTCTTCCAGTCCTTCTAATTCTACTGACAGCTTTTTCCTTACCAGAGCTTTGCTGAGGCTCGCAAGATTGAATAACTTTTTGTAATTCATTTAAGGCATTCTGATTTCTTAACAATTTGATGCAACTCTGTAAAAATGATGACAGAGTACTTACTTGGCCTTGTGAGTCTTCCTGGGATTGCAGCTGCTGATGCTGCTTGTTTGCTGTGGGAAAATGTGGATCAGCAAAGTCTTGTCTGGCTTCCAAAAAAGTTTCTTTTTCTCGTCGAACATCAAATTCTGGAGTTTTCTCTACGACCTTGTGAACCCAAGCTTCGGCAGGCTGCTTCACCTGGCACTGCGCATCTGTCGTAGCTCCACTTCTTGTAACAACATTAACAGCTGGGAGTGGTCGTGGCTCGACAGTGATCAACTGGACACTCGGACTAGGTTTGCTGTTCCTTTCTTGAATTTTAGCTAGAAATTGTGGGCACTGCTTGATGACATGATCGACTGCTCTGCAGTATCGGCATGTCGTGGTTGGGTTTTGACAGTATCGAGCTAGATGTCCTACCTTATTGCAGTTATAGCAAATAACTTGACCTCGACCTCCTCCAGGCATACTACAACCACGGCCTCTAAAACTACCTCTACCACCTCGGTAACCATATCCATCATTGCGTTGTGCATCCGGGTAGATCCTATAAGTGTCGTAGGTCTTCTCCCTCATAAGGTCGAAGCTACGACATTCATCTTCATTGTGGCCTACTGACTTATAGAATTTACAGTAAGGGTTCTTCGGGACTTGAACATACCTTTGTAACAGATAGCAGTCTTCCGGTCGATGCTAGCCAGTATTTCTATAGATCTCACAATACATAACAGTAGGATTCAGTGGGTTTGTTGCACCAGTATTCAAATAGTTTCTCAGCGCCGGGCACTGGTCCTTGTCGTGGCCTTCTGTTCGACAATGTGTACACCATACCTCTTCGCGGGTGGATTTCCCTTTTTTCATGTCGTGAAGATCTAAATCCATCTCCGCGAGCTGTGCTTGAATTTGAGCTATGCCTGAATTATCTTCGACAGGTGCAGTTTCAAGCTTTATGGCAATCTCTAAGGCCTCTTGCTAATCAGCAACCTTCTGTTGCATGAGTGGAGCTCTAATGTGGGGTAATAATGCTGCAATAAACCACTCCTTATGTTGTGTTGGTCCAATCGTGAAGCTAACTTGGTCAAGAAAAACTTTGAATCTTTGATCAAAGTCCCACACAGATTCACCTCACCGCTACTGAATCTCTTTTAACTCATTGATGCACTGAGACTCTGATTTAGGTTTCTTAAATTCTTGGATCAGTGCTGCTTTGATATCAGCCAAGATAGGATTCTGCGTGCTAGAAAACTTCATAAACCAAGTGAGGGATCTTTCTCTGAAAGAAGTGATCAGTTGCGCTCGTTGAACATCTACATTCGTAATGTTCTTCGCTGTCCACACAGCTTCGCACAGAAACCAGAACTATTCTGGACTTCTAACCCAGTTCCTTTAAAAACTGGTAGTTTGATGTCATCATGAACATGGGCCATCTGGGATCTAGGGGGGGGAGGAAGGGTTTGAACTAGCTGGGGAAGACTGACCTGCGACAGGGATACTCGGGCTAGGGTTACTTTCATACTGCGACAGGTTCTCGGGGATAATAGGTCTTTGATGCGGGGTTATCGAAGGGTTTCTAACAGAGGGGGCCTCAGCGGACTCAGAGGCTTCAGAGCTTAAAGGGGTATACTCAGTAGAGGGGCCGATATCTCTCTTATATATTTTGCCACTTCGCAGCAAACCACTTTGCTCGTCGAAGTCGCAGTCACTTCCAATCATAGGTTAGCAATACTAGATCTAACAATCTGATTCTATAAGCAAGATTCCTTTTTCAGCCAATAGGATTTTAATATTCAAACTAAATAGGTTCAAGTACTTACCCCTTGGTCCTTTGAAAAATTTTCGCTCAGCTTCACTAGAGGAGGTACTTGTGTCGATGGAAAACTCCATCACAAATGCTTCAAGAGTTCGCGCAGTCCAGAAATCCACGGCTCGCGAAATCGCGTTGTTCACTCTTTTCAAGATAGCGATTCTTGCAGGGGTCTAGGGAGGAAACTAGTTTTCTTGGAAGTTCGTACTCCTTTCTGTTAACCTGGATAACCACTGGTGCAACTCTATGTGTATAGTACCAAAAAAAATTCGTGAACCTCAGAAAAGACGTACCTTTGCAAAAAATGTTCCGCGCTACGACGGGGATCTTTATTTTCCTGTTCCGCAAACTTCAAATAGGTCGCTTCGATCCAATCACCAATTTATTTTACAGAGGGTCGCCAAAACATAGCCCTCGAGGTACGACGTAGATCCCTCTTCAATAGATACTGAGTTCAACCGGCAACGAAACCAATTTGTTGGGGTAATCTGGGCAGACCCAGGTTTTACCTTTAACTTTGCACCAACAAAAGACCCACAGTGTTGGCCCTTTCGGCAGCATCCTGCGAACAGACTACCATCTCACCCGAAACAGCTATGGGGTGCCGCAGAATCAGGTTTCTGCAAGTAGAAGAGAGAATCTTACTGTACCTTTAGTATTTAACTATTAATAACCACTTAACACAATGCATGTACTATCAAATATGTAGCTTCGCATTTAGAGAAACAAACAGTTACTTGCACAGCCCTTATCTGGGAATTCACAGCGAAGCTAGTTATTAACAGCAATCTTACTTTATCAGTTATTTACTTAGCAGTGCATAAAATATAATAACAAATCACACAAATGAACCACAACCCCAGATGTAACGTGGTTCACCCCCAGTGTAGGGGTTACATCCACAGAACTGCGTTTTATTCAACTCTTTACAACTAAAACGACAATTCTAATCTGCGCACTCAGCTGCAGATCCTTTTAGTTCTCGAAGCCACGCACAAAACAGCAAGCCTCTACGTACACAGCTGCAGATCTTCCTTTTCACCAAAACCCCTCTGCACACACAGCTGCAGAGGTCATCCACGCACACAGCTGGGACTTAACCTTCTTACAAAACCCTTATACAATCTCTTATCTTCGCTTTACATTAGCTTCGTAAGTTAATCATTAAAAACCTAACCCTACTTCTTTACATAAGTGCCTATTTATACATCGCACTGTTACAAAACCCTGGACTTAAACCATGGGCTCCCAAAACCCTAACTCTGGATTTAACCCAAGATTTAATTACAAAAAGAGGGGTCTCGACCCACCCGCGACACCCCTAAGACTATTTTAGGCCGTAACTCCACTTACATTTACAAAAAAACCACGGAGTTACCAAAACTAAGGACCCTTAGGGTCGGAGCCCCAACAACTATGTTCTAGTGATAATATATCTCACACCAGTTCGTTTTCCTGGTGGGTTGATAGGACCCACAAAGTCTATAGCCCATTTGTCAAATGCGCACAGCGTAACCTGCAGTTGCAGCGGCATTTCATCGCGTCGTGAGGGTTTTCCTACCCTCTGGCAGATATCGCAGCATCTGCAAAAGTCCTTAGTGTCTTTGTGTAACGTAGGCCACCATAATCCGGCCTCCAGGATTTTCTGTGCAGTCGGCTTTCCTGCGAAATGACCTCCTGCGGTTCCTGAATGTGCCTCCCTGATGATATTTTCTTTCTCATGCAGCATCACACATTTGTGCAAAACTTCATCCGGACCTAACTTGTATAGGTGTCCTGTGATGAGGGTGAAGTCTGTTGCTTTAACAATCAACTGCTTCTTTTGCTGCTTAGTAAACTCCTCAGGTGCTAGTCCTGTAGTGAGAAATTGAATAATATCAGCATAGTAATCATCTGTGATCTGGATAGCAAATAACGGCACATCTGGAAGATTGTCATCTAGGTTACTTGGCTCTTCTCCTGAGTCTATTCGCGACAGATGATCAGGTCCGGCATTCAGTCTTCCTGGTTTCACAATGATTTCAAAATCATACTCCTAGAAGAGGAGTAACCATCTGTAGATTCTCCCCCCTAACACTGGCTTATTAACCAAATACTTTAATACAGAATGGTCAGTGAACATCTTAAACGAGGCACCCAACAGGTAGTGCCTGAACTTCTGCAGCACGTACACCATAGCTAACCCTTCTCTTTCTGTGGTGGTATAGTTCTTTTCTGCTATCGAGAGCTTTCTACTAGAGTATGCGATAGGATGGTCAATGTCCCCTTCTCTTGGTTGCTTTAATACAACCCCTAGTGTGATGCCTGATGCATCCACATGTACATGAAATGGCTTAGTCCAGTCTGGAAATACTAGGATGGGTGCTGTAACCATCTTCTCTTTAAGTGTGTCTAGACTCTGCTGACATTCCTCATTCCATAGGAATTTTACATCCTTCTTTAACAATTTCTCCATTGGCGCTGTAATATTTGCGTAGCCCTTGATGAACTTTCAGTAGTACCCGGTATGACCAAGTACTGTCCTCAATTGCTTAACTGAGTTGGGTGCTGGAAGATTTACAATGATGGCGATCTTCACGGGATCTACCATCAAGCCTTGTCTGCACACAATATGACCCAACAAAATACCGAATGGTGCACAAAATATACATTTTTTCAAGTTTAGAGAAATCTGGTACTGCCTACATTTCTCTAACATCAGTCTTAAGTCTCCTACATGCTTGTCGATTAGTCCAAATACAGTCCAATCATCAAACTATACTTCTAGGAATTTATGAATTTATTCTTTAAATACAGCAACTACTATTCTAGAAAATATAGCTGGTGCATTCTTAAGACCAAAGGGCATTACCGTATACTGGAACGAGCCCCATTCTGTTGCAAAGGTGGTATTAGATCGATCTTCTGGATGGATTCTGATCTGATGATAGCCGGAAAAGCCATTGGTGAAGGAGTAGACCTCCTGTCCTCCCACGTTGTCTAACACTTCATCAGTGAACGGTGTCCGAAATGGATCGTGAAGCGATGCATCATTAAGCTTGCGCAGATCAACACAGATCCTGATGTCCCCTTTGGTTTTCTTCTCTTGCACAACCATGGGGCTAACCCATTCGCTTTCTTCTACCGGTTCAATGATGCCTGCTGCTAGCATCTTATCGATTTCATCCTTTACTTTTTCTTTATAGCATGGATTCAATCTATATGGGGGCTGCTTGACTGGTGTAGCATCTTCCTTCAATGGTATCCTCATGACTCCCAGGTCGCCAACTATTCCCTTCATCTCTGTGAACTTGGTGGGAAATAGGTCCTGATAGTCATGCAACAAGTCGGCGATCTGTCCGACTGTTTCATCACTCCAATAATCTCCAATAGAGGCAAACTTAGGTTCTGCGTCTGTGCCAATATTGATGTTTTTAATCTTGATGGGCTCTGTGATTGCTGGAATCTCTAACTGTGGTCCCTCAACATCGTGAGTCCCTTCCGACTCTGGAATGTTGATAGTGCGAGGATCCTCATCCTCATCCTCTGTTTCTGCTATAAAATTATAACAGTCCAACGCCTCTTCTAGCTGGATAGCCCACTCAGGTTGAACTGGCACTGATATGGTACAATATTCAAATATCTTTCTCTTTATTACTTGTAGGGCCTGATCAACACCTGGATACTCAGATTCAAAAGCGAAGGTGAGTAGAAATCTATCTATCATAAGTGGCCATGTTGTTGTTCCCTTGTGCAATTCAATCTCTGTATACCAGTTCCTTGGAACTGTGTCCAGAGTATGAATGAATCGGTGAACCCATTCATCCTCGGGAATGTCCAACCAATTCTGTTCACATGTCTGAATGTGTGACCTGGAGTCACTCTCTCCGGTGTACTTCTGTGCGACATACTTTCTGTCGACATAAAATCTAATCGCCATCAATCTCGCAATATCATCCCATGCTGCAATGTTCTCTTTATGCGCGTACCACCATCTTGCAGGTGTAGCTCACACTGCAAGATCCATAGCTGCGATCCTCTGCTCGTAAGGAATATGTTGCTCAAACTACTCAAGGAAGTCCTGGATATCTGTCAGACCCTGATATGATGGAATCTCATTGATCTCTGTACCAATCCATTGCAGTGACTTAGTCAAGTACGCGCACCTGCACGCTGAGACTTCGTGAAGTCTGTTCTGCCAATTCTCTAGACCAACATCTGAATCCGATGCGCATGAGCTATCGTATCACCAACTAATGTTCCCATTTGCCGTTGGATTGACATAATCGCTCTGGTTTGTGGTCATCTGATAGAGACTCTCCATGTTACGTGCCTCCTCCTCTGCTCAGATAGGTTCAATATATCTAGGACCCTGAGAAGGATCCAGCGGTGTGATGACCCAGATGTGTGCGTCCTCAAAGGTCATTTGTCTTCTCTTTAGGTCGATAATAGCCATGTTACCGATCGCCCAATCAATGCCTAGTAGTGCTGGATACGGTTTACTGTCACCAATGATTTCTATAACTTCAAAGTCCGCGAAGCTGCGAACTCCGTCAATGTCAACTGGCACCTACGGTAGCCGACCCAGAGCTGATACTCGCTGCTGGTTAGCTAATCTTAGGTGGATAGGTGATCTAATTAACTTAGGGCTACCCATCTATTCCCATGTCTACTTAGTCAGAACATTTACGTCTGATCCTAGATCTAGGATTACCTCATCCATTTCAAATTCTCCCACCTGTAAGTCGCATCTCTCTTCCCGTTCTTATATGTCCTGTAATATTATGAAGAGCACACTGTGTACTGCTCCCGGAAGAAGATGGCTGACACTAATCTATAATGCGCTGAAGTTCTATGATAGCTTGCTCATTTCTTACAAGTTTTAGACAACTCCGCAGGAAGGAATGTACACTTCCTGTCATCTCGTCCTCATCGCATCTTCCTGATGTGGTAGCATGCGGTGTCTGTACAAGGCTATCGCCACAAGGTGCTTGCTGCGGTACACCCCTAGACGGTGGTACTTGTGATCCTGATTGTGTAGGTTCATCAAATAAATACTTACCTTCCTGAAATGTTTGTTTGTTCTTCTGTAGGTTGAGTGGTGTTGCTTTACTAGGAGCTCTGCGCACCCACTGCTGTCCTGTGTTCTTTTCCATCTCCTATGATGTCCCACCTGTAGAAACACCGCTATGAGTCACAATATTGACTCTTGGTTCTGGATCTTCCTACTCAGCAGCAATAACCTAGATGTTCTGGTGTACTGCTGGCTTAGGTTCTCTGATCTTAGCTATCAAGGTAGGACACTACTCAATAGTGTGTTCGTAATATTTACAATAATTACATGTGGTAGTGGGGCTCTGATAGTCCCTAGCATAGTGTTTTACAACTCTGCAGTTATATCAAGTAACTGGTCCGCGACCACGGCCAAAACCTTCTCCTATGCCGAAGCCTTCTCCTTGTGCAAAACCTCCTCCATGGCCTCGTCCTCTGAATCCTCCTCCATGGCCACCGTAAGCCGGATCAAGCTGTGGTCCTGCTGCTGGACCCTGTGTCTCTGAATGGACTCTGTACAATTCTTTCTTTGCTCCAACCATCATATCATAGGCTCTGCAATCGTTTTCATCATGGCCCTCCAACTTGCAGAAGACGCAGTATAGGTTCTTAGGTGTCTGCACGTACTTCTGAAGTAAGGGGAACTGGTGAGGTAGATGTCCTCGTGTTTTGCATATTTCACACCATGGTCCATGGGTCTGTGGTAAGGGGTTAGGAGCCCCTGTTGCTATATATTCTACAAAGACCGGACAATTGTCTTTACTATGGCCCTGTGCTTTACATTTTATGCACCATATCTCTTGCGCAATCTCTTTCCCTTTCTTAAGTTCGTGCAACTGTAATGTGAGATTAGCCAGTTGATTTTGTAAATTTTCCATTCCTGTACTGCTCTCAGCTAGAGGTGAAGCCTCTAGTTTCATCGCCATCTCCAATGCGTCATCCTGCGTCTAGATTTTCTACTACATTAACGACAGTCTAATGTGAGGGAGCAGTGTTGCAATAAACCATTCCTTGTGCTGCTCCGACGTGAACTCAAAACTGACTTGGTCTATAAGGGCTTTGAATTTCTGGTCAAAGTCCCACACCGACTTTGTAGGTAGATTCTTGATGTCTTTAAGTTCTGTTATGCACTGTGACTCAGACTTAGGTTTCTTAAACTCTTTAATCATGGCGGTCTTGACCTGGGAAAGTGTTCTGGGTACTGTGGTATACTTGATATACCATGTTAAGGCGCGATCTCTGAGTGTGGTGACCAACTGTACAAGTTTAAGGTTATCATCATTAATGGTTTTAATGGTCCACATGGCTTCACATAGAAACCAATGCTGCTCTGGGTCTTCTGCCCCTGTTCCCTTAAATATAGGTAACTTCATATCATCCCCCATTCTATTTCTACATGGTGGAGGTTGATTTACTGTGTTACTACCACCCGACGGTGTAGGTGAAGGTAGTGTAGCGGTGGTAGGTACTGTCTGTGAGCTACTAGATGGAGTTCCTATAGGATTTTTCTGAGTCCCGGTCTGTTTCTGTGGGGTGTAAGGATGGTAAGGGATACCCCCCTCTGTTCCTTCTGTAGTACTAGGACTCTGTTGTCTAGTATTATCTGGATTATCTTCAAATATTGGAGATCTGAAATCTACTTTATACTTCTTTCCACTACGTGTTTTTCCAATGTCATCAAAATCACTTTCAAACTCTTGTGACATTAATATTTCTACTTATTCATCTGAAACTAGATCCATTGTTCCTTTTTCATGTAATAGCATCTTAATGGACAAGTTTAAATATCTTAGGTACTTACCATGATATCTTTTGAAGAAGTAGCGTTCAGCCTCGCTGAAGCTTTTCGTCTGGTCAACTGCAAACTCTGTGACGAAGCCTCCTAGCACACTCGCAAGATAGAAGTCTACTGCCCTCGTGAGGGGATTATCAAGGTTCTCCACAGTCTGAATCAGATCCGGTGTCCAAACAATATCTCTTTTCTTTTTTAATATGCCTGTATCAGTTAGCTTTGCTAACCAGTCATAAAGCTCATTTCCAAAGGTCGTAAAGAATATCGCATGGATGTCTGTAATGATATTTTTTTGTAACCAGGCCTCTATGTTCAGTTTAGGGCTCCTATTCTCTTGTTCAGTGAACTCTTTCAGGTTAGACCAAACCCACTCATTGAGTTCGTCTCTAGTAGGACGCTACCAAAACATCAGTTCTCTGTTTGTTCAAAGCCGGCAACGGAACCATTTGTTGGTTATCGTGGGCAGACCCGGGTTTACTATAATCAACCAACAACACCCCTAGCTCACTGGCCCTTTCGGCGATAGACCGCGGAGCGGCCTGAAGTCTCACCTGAAGTGATTCTAATGGGTTGGCCAAGGACTCAAGTGTCTTGGACCAGGTTCTGTGGCGTCTTTTCTTACGACTCACAACTCTTCTAGCTGCGAGGTCTCTTTCTCTGTGCGTCGCGCGACTCCTCTACTCGCCTCGCACGATCTCCTGGTCTCGCAGCTCTTCTAGCCGCGAGATCTCCCTTCTACTGTCGTGTGGTCCTTTTCTGTGTCACGCAACTTCCATTGTCTCGCGATGACTCCAACCTTATCGCGTCGCCGCTCACCAGGCGACACATACTTCCTCCCAACGCTAAGCCCTTAACCTTCGGTATCGCGCACCACAGCTCTTCTACCGGTGCGGTATCGCCTTCTTGTGATAACCTACCCCCGTGGCTCAGCGCACCCAACGTTGGTTGTGTCGACTTGCAAGACTCAACATGACAGGCTGTTTAACACTACGACTAGTGACTGTTCAAGCAAAGCATAAATGAACCCACATATAATCATGCCAAAGACTTCAACTTATGTTTATCCTTCTATATTGTTGTAAACTGATTAACACATTCATTCATTAAACTATAAACAAAGTTCCTAAAATAACTGATAAATGCACAAGTAACATAACATATAATCCAATCACATAACACACGATTTTAACGTGGTTCACCTCCAGGATGGAAGTTACGTCCACAGAATTGTGTTTTCATTATAGCTCAGGGGAAGGTAAAACACAGTTCTGCTGCACCGCATATGCATCTCAAGATCTTCTCTCTTAGATCTTCTTTCTATCTCTATATTGTCTCTCTTACAATATACTCTTCCCTCTCTGTCAATCCCTGCAGATTGTTACAATACAAAAATAACAGTAAGATAACAGACTGCTGATGATTTGACTAGCTGGATGGCCTAAAATGCCCAAAATGCCAACTAACTAACTAACTAACCAACTAACCAACCAACCAACCAACCCTTTTACAATACAAAATACATCCCTTTATAGGCAGCTCGAAGGTCTTGCCATTACAACACTGTGGGCCTATCCCAACAGTAACCTAAAACCCTAACTAGTGACAGTCGGCCATATCTGTACTTGAGGTAGCCACTTTCTGTCACACCACAGCTCTCTGCAGTCTTCCATGCTTCCCGGCACTGATCATGGGTACTGTGCACCGCTTCACTTTTCTGTCCTTCATCTTCAATGCTTCCGCCTCGTTGCTCCTTTTCTTTTATGAGGGTTGCTGAGCCCTCCTGTCTTCGTCGCTGCCTTCAATGCAGTGGGTGAGCTCTCTCTTCTTGGCCGCTCACGTACAGTCGTCTTCCTTGACTTCTCCGTCTTCTTCTTCATGGTTTTCGGCTCTGCTCTGTAGATGGAAACATGCTATGGCGTCGTAGCTCTATCTTATCTTCTCTCCGCCAAAACTTATCTATCCGCTAAACTAGCAGCTTCTTCTGTAGCTGCGGGACCCTGCTCCAACAAGAGAAAAATTATCATAACGACTTAGCATAATTACAGAAACTGCAGTTAGAGCTTCAAGTGCTGAAAAATGAGAAGAATGACCTTCAAGTATCATATGAAACTCTAAGTTCAGAGAAGATTCAGCTGCAAAACAAGGTAATTGAGCTAGAATCAGAGAAGGTTGCCACTGAAGAGAGAGGGAAACAATATCAAATGCAGGTAGCAGTTTTGGAGAGACAGAATGCTTCATTGGTAGCATCACTAAAAGATGCTATGGAATAGAAGATGGATGTCCAACCTTTGAAAGAATATGTTCTAGCCCAGAGAAAGAAAATCCACCAACTACAAGTGTGCATTGAGGAATAAAGGTGTAAGATTGTGCAAATAGATGGCATATTAGAAGAAATCTTGGACACCACTTCATATTTTGTAGATAGATCTCAGGATATCTTGGAGGTCCTGACTGGAAGGATAGTGTGGATAGAAACAAATGAATAAACCTCTACAGAGCTACCAGCTAAAGATTGACATAGTTTAAAGAAGGATTATGACTTATTGGAGTTCGCAATAAATACTACGGAATAATTTAAGAATACTGTGAAGAAAACAAAAGGATTATGTGCTGAATACTACAGAAGAATGCTAGTGACGTACAATAGATGTCAAGTTAATGTAGATAAAAGACTGGATGCAATACTAGAACATGATTTGTTCATTGAACAACTATAGAATAGGTATCAGGAGGATGAGCAAGAGATCCAACAAGTTAAGGATCTAGATGAACAAATTCTAAAGAAAGCAGTAAGCATCCAATTACTTGAGGATCAGATGTGCCTGAGTCTGGAAAGAATAGAAGTGGTTAAGAATCAAGCTACAAAGTATGAGATAAACATCTATTTTCTTGAACCCTCATATTTTGAAAGCATAGCAGTAAAGGCCCAGGTGTGGAAAAAGTTCATTAATGACCAAGCAGGGCTCTCTTCATAAAAGTGTTCTATTAATTTTTGTTTTAAATGTAATATATTGTATAAATTATGAGCACTCACTACAGGACAACATTTCGGGATTGAAATGTTGGAGAAGCCCAAAATTCATTTGGGGGCACCCGAATGGTTTTTCTTTTATTGTATAAATATAGAAGAGTTAGATGTAGGAAAGGACTTTTTCCCAGATAGATTTGTGAGAGTATGTTGTAAGAAGAACTATTTCCTTTTGCAATAAAGAATTACAAGTTTCTTGTTGGAGAAAGCTTGGTGGAATGTTTCAAATGCTTTGCTATGGATCTGTTGAATGTGAACTATTTTGTTTTTAGCTTATGTCCATTAAATGTGAGATCGTTCTAACTCTTTCAGCCTATGTTCATGTTATGAATGCACTCTAGTTTATTCTACGAAATTTCCACTATGAGTAATGAAGGTTTTTCATATACAATAAGCTATCTTGTTTTTCATTTATCTATTAATGTTCATGTGTTCTAAAAAAAGTAACAACTATCTGTGATTTTTCTTAATGCATGCACATAAATACATTACTCGTTGATAAATGATAATCTTGCTCCCTAGGGATAGTTTAGTTAGTTAGTTTTATTTTCCTGCTGTGTGTGATTTAGATGCGAGAGAGTTAAGACGAGAGGTAAGAACCTACGCATCACATTGTGACACTCCTCGTTATCTCTATCAATCCGCATTTTTAGATAGGCACTTGCACTGATACTTAAATTCAAAAAACTAAAAATATACACGGTGGATCGGGCCGTAACCGATAAAACCTTTTAATTTGTTACTTGACCTACGGTAGTCAGACCGTAAACCGAATGGATTCCCCATACCAAACAATAACGTGCTAGTTGGGAATGTTATCAGGGAGAATCCATAACTATTGTTACCTGTGATTTTACAGACCTCAACAAGTGGCAAAGACGAAAGAGGCTTATAAAATCCACCATTCCCCTCTAGTTTCTATTAGAGTGGTTCCTTAAGTCTTTGTTTCCTTATATATATAAGGATGTATCCACTTTAGGGGTGACTGCTGAAGAAGAGGCCATCCTTAGGGCCCAGCAGTTGGATTTGATATATGCTCAGTCTGGGATATTATATGAAATCATACCTAAGGCACCGTGGTCTTCCCATAGTGTCAAGAAACTCAAGCCTAGACCCCATGCCAATGGTGTGGTTGGTTCAATGAATTATCCCACTGTAGAGTCTTTGGCCAAGAAACTCCATGAGTTGTCCGTAAATAATTATACGGCAGAGCAAGTAAAGGATGCCCCCTCACCCCAGAATGCAAATGTTTTTTCTCAATCCTCCCAAAAGGGAAATCAACAGCCCAGTGGGGAAAAAGAAGGGGGAAGAAAGGTGAGGGAAACCAAAACACGCCTAAACCCATGAATAATGCTGATGGGGCAAAAAAGGAAAAGAAGAAAGTGAAATTTCCCTATAATTTGTGCCAGGGAGATCATTTGACTCATCAATGCTCTCTCATGGAACAAGCTCATAAGCCGCTTAAGACTCAACAACTGGTTGTCCTTTTCCCGAAGGGCAGAATTCAGCTTCTGTTTCTAAAGTAGCTGGGGGGACTTTGAATACCCCTCCCGACCAAAATTATATTAACATGGTATGATCCAATACCTTTCTCTAGACAAGAAACAAAAATTACAAGACAAAGGTTCCTTAGAAGGGTAAATCTGTTGGTGAAACCTCTAACCCTCTCACAATCAAGAAACCTGCTGATACAATGCCCAAAATACCGAAAGGTATATTTAAAAAGGAATTTTACAACCCGAACTCTAGGGATGCTTCTAAATACTCTATGGTAGAATATTTGTCCCAAACCCCTTGTGCGATGTCCGTGCTGGAAGTTCTTCAATTTTTTCCTGCTCAGCAGGATTCCCTTTTAGCAGCTTTAGGCAACATGGATTTATTGAGTCTGATGGCAAAGTTTAATTTATCAGATGTTAAGATGCGCCAACCATATCATGTGGCCTTATGAGTATATTTCATCCATGGTGGAAAAATAATTGGATGTACAGTTGTTGATGAGGGTGCTTCCACATGTGTCATGTCTCTTTCTTGCTGGAAGGCTTTGGGTTCCCTGGAGCTAGTTCCTTCAAACACCTTGCTTACTGCTTTCGATGGGAGGTCTTTCTTCCCGCATGGTATCCTACCAACTTTTGAGATAAAGTTGGCAGGGAAAGTGGTGCTTGTTGAAGTGGAGGTGATTGATGCTCCATTGGACTATAACTTGCTTTTGGGGAGAAGCTGGAATTACGCTATGTGCGTGATTGCTTCGGTTGTTCTTTGAGTAATGGTTTTTCCACATGAAGGAAAGTTGGTTACTGTTGACCAACTCAATTTTACTCGAAGGAGGTTTTTGGAAATGAATGAGTCCATGGTACCATTGATTGATTAGGTCAAGCCTGCTACAGAGAGCTTGGGGGCTGGTATGTATCCATATTTGATGGGAAATTTTGATATCCTATTCCCGATAAATTATCTAGGTTCCACGAGTGTAGGTAAGTCTGTCTCAACAGTTGTCAATAGAACTCATCCTTGGTTCATTCCTACCCATCAAAAACCTCAGGTTCCCTTATCTACAGTAGAAGTGGCTTACAAAGCTATCGTTAACACTACTGTTGATCCGATTTTGACTCCTTCTACAGTCTCTGAGGTGTCGGAAGAAGCTTATCTGCCTGCTTGGGCAGATAACTCTTTATATTTTGATGACTGATTAGACATGGTTTTGCCTTTAGATGAAGCCATTTTGGAAGCCATGAGTGGGAAAGACAAGATCTGTGAATATCTTCACCATAGATCCTACTTCCTTCCAGAACTAAGTATAATTGAAAACCAAGAGTTCCATGTGAGACTAGAAGATGATGTTGATTTATCAATTAATCCCTTACCAAAGGAGGGAATCTTCATTGAGGGGAATATGGAGAACATTTCTGTTACCATTCTTATTAACATCTCTGCAAACCCCCGACGTCATGGAAAATGTATATATTGGTGCAAACTGCTCTCCGTAGGAGATTTCTATCTATACTTCCTTATTTAAGGAATTTCATGACATGTTTTCCTAGTGATATGAGGAGATTCTAGGAATAGATCTTGTTACCACCTAAGTTGTACTTAGTCGATGTTATCAAGTGAGCTTGGTGAACCAGACAAAGATGATTTGTTCAAACTTCAAAATACCTTCAGACTTGCTTCTGGGAAGTGTTTTTTTTATCTACCACATGTTCATACCCCCTTGGGGGAGTTGTAATAAAATGTTCTAGCATGGTAGTGTCTGTAAAAGAATCAGTCTCTTGGACTTTATTTGTCAATCCGATCAGCCCGGAGTGTTTTTCCCTTGGTTTTTATTGGTTGTTGAATAAACAACTGATAATTTCTGAGTTTTTCACTCAATACCTCCAAAGTTGGGGTGGTCATCTTGGAATTTAGACCTATTGAGGTTATTAGAGTCTGTGTGTCAATGTATAAACATGCTAGGCATTATGGTCAAGTCATATGAACATGTGCTAAGTCCCCCTAGGTTTTGTTTTTTTTTAATTTTTAATTTTAATTTTTCCACAAAACTTAGGTTATTTTTTAATAGTCTACCTGGAAAAATTGGTCTTGTAATAAAAGTGGGGTTAAAAGCCAGATTCAGTCATGGGGGTGCTCATTTTCTAACTCGGAGCACCTGGTAAACCAATAAACCCACTTTTCCTAAGTTTTGAGTGATTTTTCCATCACTCGAGTGAGAAAATCCAAAAACAATCAAATATTAATTAATTTAATTAAATAATGGAGCAAATCCAAATTCGTAAATCAATGTATTTTGCTTCATTTTGACTGAAGTCAGTCTCATCATCTTCATATTGACCGGGAGTTCCCATTCCTTGAATGAATTCATGATTCGGGGCTGAAGAGGAGCTTAACAAGCTAATGCTGAGTTGGGGGTTGTGCCCTCCTTTCTCTCTCCTCCAGACGTGTGGATCAATCTGGGAGTTGGTTGATGGGTGGTTCAGTTCACTGAGTGAGGTGTCACTCCAATTTGTAGTTCCAGTCCAATTAGAATCATTCTAGTCTAGTTAGACTCAATTCATCATCAAATCAAGCTCGACTTAACTCTCTGTTAGCTGCAGTCTCTCCTTCAGCCAGGCATCTGCCCCTGTTGGCTAGTCTGGCTATCAATAAAGTAGCTTTTTCCTCTTCCAACCTGTTAGAGCTGGGAAGAAAGGCTTGATATTGTGTAATATTGTATTGTTCATCCTTTTTTTTGAAATAAAGAGAAGATTTGGAGGCTAAATTGTGGATTACTTTTCATGTGTGGATCATCATTATAATGCTGCTTTTGAGGTGAACTACTAGTTTTTTAATTTTTGCATTAAACTATTGTCTTCCTGAATGATTATTGGAATCATAGGAATAGATCATTGTAAGTAATTTTACTTACTCCTATTTTTATACATATGTTTGAATGAGCTAATATTTGCATGCTAAATAAGATTATTTTCATGCTATGCCATCTATTTCTCATATGTATCTTCAGATTTAATGGTTTTGTTTGCAGGATTTATTGTTTAGCTTGCAGGTTTTCCGTGATTGGAATAGTTGTGGTTCAAGTTTGAATCCACTATTTTTCCAATATATATTGCGAGGATGGCGCCCCTCGGTGCTTCACTGACAAGTTTCTTTTGCAGATCTGTTTCAGAAACAAGCACTTCTCTTTTCCTCTTCCTCCTTCAAAATTTAAATCTTCTTGGTCACTTGGATTTTATATTTTAGATCTTATTTTTCAAAGATGATATATTTATATATCTGAACATATAGGATCTGCATGCATATATTTATTTTCATTTAAGAAAAATATTCAAGTCCTTTCTGTTTAAAAAACTAGATCTAGCAGTAAAAGTCTTTCATTTTTTATAAGCAGTTTTAAGCCAAATCAAAAGCTTGTTTAAAGTGAATAGTCTTTATTTATTAAAATTTAAATACAACATATAAATTGCACATTGCATTGGCTGCCCAAAATCCAGCCAATATCCGCAAGAGGACTTGTCCTATTGAGTTATTTTTGTCTTTTCTTAAAAAAGTACTTTAACTTAGTCTTTTCGGTAGTTTTTTGGGGGTCGTCCAAAGAAACTTTTAAAGTGTTTTTGGGAACTTTACACTAATTAAATATTTCTGGTTTTTATCAGGTATATCTGAAAAGAGGAGGAGGTGCTGCCCGAAAAGCAATTTTTGGGCCATTCGAAACCCCCCAGGGGTCTCCCCATCTTCCGTAATCATTATTGCTGTACTTTGTAAGCCCTTGGGTTTGTTCAGTATAAGCACCCAACAGAAATTTTCAATTAATTTTCTGATATTTGTAACTCTGAATAATAAAAATAATTACTTCAAGTAGGCTCTTTCGAGCCCGCTCCACATCCCCCCAGGGGGGATCCTGTGTTTTGTGATTTTTGCATTTTTTCACTTTTTTTTTCTAGTTTTTTCTTGTATTGCAGCATTGTATACTTTGAATCATAATCATTTAAATATATTTTACAAATTCAAAGTAATCATACTACTTACCCCACGACTTCCCGATTGACTCGAAAGGGAAAGAGATGCGTGGTAGGACTAATTAGATAACCTGTGAGTTGTGTTTTGATGTTTGTTTTATTTTTATTTTTTATAATATAAAATTAATCCCTCCTTGCTCTCTCAATTGAGGTCCACTTGGAACAAAAGAGATTCCTGGAGGTTTTCATTTTTTTAACAGAGAACACAGCTTAAAATTTACTAAAATTGACAAGACTCTGGTGTGTATGCTCTGTAGTTGACTGTGGTTCATCCAATCATTCAAGATGTATCAAAAGAAACGCGAGTGACTAGAATAATTAGGATTCACTTTCCCCAATTAACCACCTCAAGATAAAATCCAATGCCTCAATTAAACCATAAACGGTGGAAAAATACCCAAAGGAAGTGGGAACTACTGGACAGTGACCTCGAGGCGTCGATCTCTGTTACATCCTAGTGGGTTTATTATGAACATAGTCTGAGAGACTCCATTCAGCCCACACATTCCTTGTGGGTAGCTGTAGCGGTTGTTACTTTTGGACATACTCCAAGTACCCCCTAGGTATATTTNTCATACATTAACTTAAAATTTGACCAAGAGAACTTGCAACACCCATTTGTATTTCAACAACAATCTCATTTGTGGACTCCATTATTGGCACTGATCTATTTGATATTATCATATGTTTCCACATTACTGCTTATCAAGTTTTGATTTCTATGATGTTGTGGTATAACAAATCTTGCAAATATCTTGTGTCAAATTCATTTGTCAAAAATCCTAAAAAACTTACTCATTTAATACCATCATCATCTAATTAACCAACCTTAGTAACTCGTAGGGTCTACCCCCCTTGGCTTTGTTAGGAGTTTGTCTAAACGGAGGATTCAAGAACAAGGTGACATCCTTGACTCGAGACTTTCCCCCAAAGACACGCTGAGTGGCTTGAATATTTCTGCCATGTCCCCCCACAGGTGTGTGAAAGGATGCAACATCTTTTGGCACCGTTGCCGGGGATAAATATTTTTATTCCTGGAGTATGACTTTTGTTTTCTTCCTTTTTATTTTTGATTTGTTTGATGAATGCTTAGAGTAGATCTTTAATTTTTATCTAGAGACTCTACTGACTTTTTTCAGTTTTTATTTTTACAAAGAAAAGCAAAAAATAATTTTTGTGAAAGATTTATAAATGCTTATTTTTCTTTTTCACATGGCGACTCAATTGAAGGAATAAAACCCTGTTATCTCATAAACTTGTGAAGTTTTGTTGTGTGTATATGAGCCCATGCCACATATTAAAACCTTTAAGTCTCATCACTTGACAACTCCACTTATTTAGTACAAGGTTTAATGGTTATATCAAATACATACTATTAATTTTTGATATGGATGAATTAAGGGAGAAGTGTGGTTCCCAGATAGCTGGACTTTTTCAGTATATCGATTTCTCAAATATCTCGGGTTTTCTTAACATTGGTCATGGTGTGGGGGATGTATATAAATGGCTTCCAGTATTTCATGGAAGTTATGGTGATTCGGCCATCTGGCATGTCAAATCTTTCCTTCATTTGATGGATGACTCCAATGTTCTTTATGAAGACAATATGATGGAAATTTTTGCGAGTACTTTTCAAGGTGAGGCCTTTTGTTGGTTCTATCAGGGCCTTCCTAATAAATGTATAACCTCATTTCCAAGATTCCTTTGGATGTTCTTAGAGTAGTGGCATGATGGTAGGGGTAGTATGAATGGTTTGAAAAAGTTCCTTTTAAAGATATTTACCTTCTACCTATCTGGGACAGAGTATCACATGGAAACATATGATGGACCTTTTTCCATGATACAAAGTATTGAAGACTTGGAATCACTTCTTGAACATTTAAGTGAAGAGGAGATCCATGATACTCCCATTGAAGAACTTCCTCCTATTGTCATAGACAACATAGAATGTGTGGAAGTCCCTCTAAGTTATTTAAGAAAGGAAGAATTTAAGTGGATTATTAAAGAATATGAGGTATTTCTCAATACTCAGCAAGATTTTGAAGACAGGAACATCCATGAAAATCACGTCGAAGAGTTTCGTGAAGAACCCTTATTTGGAGAAATTATTGAAAACCATCCTCATATCACTTTAACAGAAAATAATAAATATTTGGTAAAGCTAGAGGAACCCATTGAGCAACACATCCCAAGTGATCCCATTGAATATGTCCATAAAGTTTTCTTGATTGAAGATAATATTGAAGATCCTCTTCATGATATCATAATAGAAACTATTGAAAATTTGTAGTGTTCTCATGATTATTTTATTGATAATGATCACAGTTTGTCTCAATATTTACTTCAAGAAGAAACCATTACAGAAGCCTATAAAGAAACTTATGATAATATCAGTATGGTATGTGATGACACTAGACCTTGTTCTCCACATGTTGATGAAGGTTTCGAAAGTTTATTGACTTGTAACATTTTTGGAAAAACCCATCTATGACATGTCCACAGAAGGGAGTGTTCACTTAGGAACTTGGGGAGGTATCAGTATGGAAGAGGAGCATGAAAATTTTCCATATAATCATTTAGATCCCTATCATCCAGAAACACACACAAGTATTAGCAATGAATACTTTGAAAGGAAATGCATCGAAGAGTCAAATTTGATACAGCCGATGGAGGGTGAGCCTGAGCCTGCATTTTTTGGTTTAGAGGTTCCTTATGATTTGGAGTTACTTGGGGCTTATGCAAAAAGTTATCATTTGATAAGCCCTGATGATCAGTATGATGATGTAGTCAGTATGCCTCATCTTGCCGATTAGTATATCAGTCATATCCAGTCATAGATAGAAGCAGTATGTGCAAGCATATGCCAGTTTGGGAAGCGATTTGATGAAGTATTATATTCTTATGATCTCCTATCCATCTCGCCGATTCCGGATCATCACGTAGGATTTCATTTTCTGAATAAAGTATCCTTACCTTGGATGGTAACCAAAGACAAGGAAATATTTTTTTATGTTAATAAAATGCGTATGTGGTTACATTGGATTTTTTATTACAACTATCCTTTTTATATCATGCTTAGAGTAGGAAAATAAGCTCCTTAAAAGAGAGCATTTACTTTCTGCATTTCTATTTTGTACTTAGCTATAATAATAATAAAAAATTCATTAGTTAGTTACATTTCTTTTATTTAAATAAATCAGCATAATGGTTCATTTGGTTTTTATATAAAGCTTGTGCTACTGAGGTTGTCTTCTCAAGTTGAGATGTTTTTACAGGGTGTATAAACCAGAGATTCTGGTGTTCTCATATCCTCTCCTTGCCCTATGACCATATCAAGCACACGTCCCACAGTTGGAGCCAGATGTTACCACCTAAGTTGTACTTAGTTGGTGTTATCAAGTGATCCTAGTGAACTGGACAAAGATTATTTGTTCGGACTTCAGAAGATCTTTAGACTTGCTTCTAGGAAGTGTTTTTTTTATCTACCACATGTTCATACCCCCTTGGGGGAGTTGAAATAAAATTTTCTAGCATGGTAGTGTTTGTAAAAGATTCGGTCTCTTGGAATTTATTTTTCAATCTGATCAGCCCAAAGTGTTTTTTCCTTATTATTGGTTGTTGAATAAACGACTGATAATTTCTGATTTTTTCACTCAATACCTCGAAAGTTGGGGTTGTCGGCTTGGAATTTAGGACTATTGAGGTTATTAGAGTCTGTGTGTCAATGTATAAACATGCTAGGCATTATGGTTGAGTCATATGAACATGTGCAAAGTCCCCTTAGGTTTTGTTTTTTATTTTATTTTTAATTTTAATTTTTCCACAAAACTTAGGCTATTTTTTAATAGTCTAATTGGAAAAATTGGTCTTGTAATAAAAGTGGGGTTAAAAGTCATATTCAGGCATGCGGGTGCTAATTTTATAACTCGGAGCACCCGGTAAACCCATAAACCCACTTCTCCTAAGTTTTGAGTGATTTTTCCATCACTCAAGTGAGAAAGTCCAAAAAAAATCAAATATTAATTAATTTAATTAAAAATTATTTAAATAATGGTGCAAATCCAAATTCTTGAATTAGTGGATTTTGCTCCGTTTTGACTGAAGTCAGTCTCATGGGATTCAGATTGATCGGGAGTTCCCATTCCTTGATTGAAGGCATGAGTCAGGGCTGAAGAGGAGCTTAACAAGCTCATGCTGAGTTGGGGGTTGCACCCTCCTTTCTCTCTCCTCCACACGTGTGGATCAATTTGGGAGTTGGTTGATGGATAGTTCAGTTCACTGAGTGAGGTGTCACTCCGATTTGTAGTTCCAGTCTAGTTAGACTCAGTTCATCATTATATCAGACTCAGTTCATCATCAGATCAGGCTCGGCTTAACTTTCTGTCAGCTATAGTCTCTCCTTCAGTCAGGCATGCGCCCCTCTTGGCCATTCTGGCTATAAATAAAGCAACTTTTTCCTCTTCCAAGCTAGTTAGAGCTGGGAAGAAAGGCTTGCTATTGTGTAATATTGTATTTTCATCCTTTTTGTTGAAATAAAGAGAAGCTTTGGAGGTTAAATTGTGGAGTACTTTTCATGTGTGGATCATCATTATCATGCTTCTTTTGAGGTGAACTGCTATTTTTTCAAATTTGCATTAAACTGTTGTCCGCTTGAATGATTATTGGAATCATACGAATAGATTGTTGTAAGTAAGTTTACTTACTCCTATTTTTCTACATATGTTTGAATGAGCTAATATTTGCATGCTAAATAGGATTATTTTCATGCTATGTCATCTATTTCTCATATGTATCTTCATATTTAATGGTTTTGTTTGCAGGATTTGTTGTTTAGCTTGAAAGTTTTCCATGATTGGAAGAGTTGTGGTTCAAGTTAGATTCCACTGGTTTTCCAATAGAGATTGCGAATATTGTGCCCCTCGGTGCTTCACTGACAAGTTTCTTTTGCAGATATGTTTCAGCAACAAGCACTTCTCTTTTCCTCTTCCTCCTTCAAAATTTAAATCTGCTTGGTCACTTGGCATTTATATTTTAAATCTGCTGCTTCAAAGCTGATATCTTTCTAGATCTGAACATATAGGAGCTGCATGCATAGATTTAGTTTCATTCAAGAAAAAGATTCAAGTCCTTTATATTTAAAAAACTAAATCTAGCAGTAAAAGTCTTTCATTTTTTATAAGTAGTTTTAAGCCAAATCAAAAGCTTGTTTAAAGTGAATAGTCTTGGCTGCGCCAAATCTAGCCAAGATCCACAAGAGGACTTGTCGTCTTGAGTTATTTTTGTCTTTTCATTAAAAGTACTTTAACTTAGTCTTTTCCGGTAGTTTTTTGGGGGTGGTCCAAAGACACTTTTAAAGTGTTTTTGGGCACTTTAAAGCTTGCTGGTTTTTAGCAGGTCCATCCAAAAAGAGGAGGAGGTGCTGTCTAAAAAGTGATTTTTGGGCCATTTGAAACCCCCCAGGGGTCTCCCCATCTTTCGTAATCATTATTGTTGTACTTTGTAATCCCTTGGGTTCGTTCGGTATAAGAACCAAGCAGAATTTTGCAATTAATTTGCTGATATTTGTAACTCTTAATAATAAAAAGAATTACTTCGAGTAGGCTCTTTCGAGCCCGCTCCCCATCCCCCCAAGGGGGATCCTGCGTTTTGTGATTTTTGCAGTTTTTCACTTTTTTTTTCTAGTTTTGTCTTGTATTGCAGCATTGTATACTTTGAATCATAATAATTTCAATATCTTTTACAAATTCAAAGTAATCATACTACTTACCCCACGACTTCCCCATTGACCCAAAAGGGGAAAGAGATGCGTGGTAGGACTAATTAGATAAACCATGAGTTGTGTTTTGATGTTTGTTTTATTTTTATTTTTTACTATCTAAAATTAACCCCTCCTCACTTTCCAGATTGAGGTCTACTTGGACCGAAATAGATTCCTGGAGGTTTTCCTTTTTTTTAATAGAGAACACAGCTTAAACTTTACTAAAATTGACAAGACTCTGGTGTGTATGCTCTGCACTTGGCTGCGGTTCATCCGATCATTTAAGATGTACCAAAAGCAATGCGAGTGACTAGAATAACTAGGATTCACTTTCCCCAATTAACCACCTCAAGCAAAAATCCAACGCCTCAATTAAACTGTAAACGGTGGCAAAATACCCAAAGGAAGTGGGAACTACTAGACAGTGACCTTGAGGTGTCGATCTCTGTTACATCCTAGTGGGTGTATTATGAACATAGTCTCAGAGATTCCATTCAGCCCACACATTCCTTGTGGGTAGCCATAGCGGTTGTTACTTTTGGACATACTCCAAGTACCCCCTGGGTATATCTAGAGCCCCCCGCCTAATTTATTCACTCATCATACATTAACTTAAAATTTGACTAAGAGAACTTGCAACACCCATTTTTATTTCAACAACAATCTCATTTGTGGACTCCATTATTGGCACTAATCTATTTGATATTATCATATGTTTCCGCATTACTGCTTATCAAGTTTTGATTTCTATGTTGTTGTGGTATAACAAATCTTGCAAATATCTTGTGTCGAATTCGTTTGTCAAAAATCCTAAAAAACTTACTCATTTAATACCATCATCATCTAAGTAACCAGCCTTAGTAACTCATAGGGTCTACCCCCCTTGGCTTCGTTAGGAGTTTTCCTAAATGGAGGAGTGAAGAACAAGGTGACAAGCTTGACTCGAGACTTGCCCCTAAGGACACATCGAGTGGCTTGAATATTTCTACCACGTTCCCCCTAGGTGTGTGAAAGGCGGCAAGAGATCCATCAATTGTTGAACATGAAATCCGAACCTATCCTAATGCCAAACCAGTTCAACAAAAGCTTAGACCTATTAACCCGCGTAAAGCGACAACCATTAAGGCTGAAGTGGAAAAAATGCTAAAAGTTGGTTTCATCTACCCAATTGCTTTGACGGAATGGGTATCCAATCATGTTCCCACTGATAAGAAACAAGGGACAATACACATATGTACAAAATTTCATGACTTGAACAAGGCATGTCCCAAGGACAATTACCCCACACCTTTTGTTGGGACGCGGACCTTGAAGGTCCTTAATTTTGGCAACTCTGCAGTTTTGGTGCGAAGCTTGTAAGCGGAGTTGCGGTCCAAAATAGTCTTAGGGGTTTCGGGGTTGGGTCGAAGCCCCTCTTTTGTAAATAATCCATGGTTTAAAATCATGTTTTTTAAGCCCATGGTTTAAGAATATGGTATTGTAATAGTGCACTTGTATAAATAGGCACTTATGTAAAGGAGAAAAGAGCTTTTTGAAGGCTTTTATGATGATAATTTGATGCGAAGAAGCTAAGGCCTATTTTTGGGTTTAAGGTTAAGTCCCAGCTGAGTGCGTGGACGACCTCTGCAGCTGAGTGCATAGAGGGTTTTGTTAAGGTTAAGTCCCAGCTGAGTGCGTGGAAGACCTCTGCAGCTGAGTGTGTAAAGGGTTTTGTTAAGGTTAAGTCCCAATTGAGTGCGTGGATGACCTCTGCAGCTGAGTGCGCAGAGGGTTTTGGAAGAAAGGATCTGTAGCTTAGTGCACAGTTTTGGGTTGTTGAGAAGATCTGCAGCTAAGTGCACAAATCAGAACTGTGTTGTTTGTAAAGAGTTGAATATAAACGCAGTTCTGTGGACGTAGCCCCTACACTGGGTCTGAACCACGTATTTCTTGTGTTGTGGTGGTTCTTGTTTATTTTGTTCCTGTTATGTTTTATGCATTTGATAAGTAGGTGAATGATAAGTAAGATATATTGTTAAGTATTAACTTTGCTGTGAATTCCTAGTTAAGGGTTAAGCAAGTAACTGTATGTTTATCTAAACTACGAATCTATTTAAGTGAATGTCGAAGCTCTGTATTGTATAAGTATACTTTGTTAAGGATAAAGGTACAGTAATATCCCTCTTTTTCCTGCAGAAACTTGATTCTGCGGCACCCCATAGCTGTTTCGGGTGAGAATGCAACCTGTTCGTAGGTTGTTTTCGAAAGGGCCAACACTGTGGGTCTCTTTGTTGCTTAGTAAATAAAAGTATAAGAACCCGGGTCTGCCCTAAGCAGCCAACAAATTGGTTTCGTTGCCGGTTGAACCAGTATCTGCTTCAAGAGGGATCTACGTCGTACCTCGAGGGATATGTTTTGGAGGCCCTCAGTAAAATAAATTAGTGACTGGATTGAAGATACTTATTTGAAATTTGCTGAACAAGAAAATAAGGATCCTCATCGTTGCTCAAATGAATTTTTGCAAAGGTACATTTTTTCTGATATTTATGAAATTTTCTTTGGTAGTATCCACATAGAATTGCACTAGTGGTTATCCAGGTTGACAGAAAGAAAGACAAACTTCCAAGAAGATCAGTCTCCTGCCTAGACCCTAGAAATAACTAAGCTGTTGAAAAGAGTGAACAACGCAGTATCTATAGTTGTTGACTTTTGGACAACGCAAACCCTTGAAGCATTTGTGACGGAGTTCGCCATCGACACACATACCTCTTTCAGCAAAGCAGAAAGATAGTTATTCAAAGGAACAAGGGGTAAGTACCTAAATTCATTAAGTTTGAAAATTAAAATGCTCTTGGCTGAGAAACACATATTGCTTATCCAATCAGATTTCTAGATTTATTGCTACTAACCTATGTTTGAAAGCGAAAGTGACTTCAACGAGCAAAGTGGTTTTCTTCGCAACGGTAAAAGATACAAGAGAACTTTTGGATCCTTTACCCTTGGCCAGAATACTGGTTATCCCTCATTAAGCCCAGAAGAGTCTGAATTTGAAGAAACCCCTTTTGTTAGAAACCCTCCTATAACTCCATAGCAAAGATCTGTTATCCCTGAGAACCCGTCGCAGTCCGAAAGTAACCCTAGCCCGAGTAGTCCTGTCACAGGTCAGTCTACCTCAGAAATTTCCCTTCCTCCTATTACTAGTTTTCCCCCTTCTCCCCCCCCCCCCCCCCCCCCCCCCCCCCCCCCTCGATCCACTATGGACCATGTAAATGATGATATCAAGCTCCCAGTCTTTAGAGGAACTGGATCAGAGGATCCAGATCAGTTTTGGTTCTTATGCGAAGCTGTTTGGACTGCTAAAAATATTATGGATCAGAACACAAGAACGGCGCAGCTGGTCACCTCTTTCAAAGATCGAGATTTGACCTAGTTTATGAAGTTTTCCAGTACTCAGAACTATATCTTGGCTGATATTAAAAAATCAATGATCAAAGAATTCAAGAAGCCTAAATCAGAGTCACAATCTATAACTGAACTGAAAGAAATTCAGCAGAAGTGAGGTGAATCAATATGGGACTTTGATCAGAGGTTCAAGGTTCTACTGGATCAAGTTAGTTTCACTATTGGACCAGAATAGCATAAAGAATGGTTCATCGCAGCATTATTGCCTCATATCAGGACTCCACTCATGCAACAGAAGGTTGTTGATCAGCAAGAGGCATTGGAAATTGCTATGAAACTTGAAACAACTCCTGTTGGAGATAATTCTGGAATAGCCCAAATACAAGCACAGTTAGCAGAAATGGCTTTGGAGCTTCACGACATGAAAAAAGGGAAATATATTCGTGAAGAGGTTTGGTGTACACGATGTAAGACAAAAGGTCATGACAAAGAACAGTGTCCTGCATTAAGAAATTATTTGAATACTGGTGCACCAAACCCGTTCAACCCTAATGTCCTATATTGTGAGATCTATAGAACAACTGGTCAGCATTGACCTAAAGATTGCTACCTGCTACAGAGATATGTTCAAGTACCTAAGAATCCCTATTGCAAGTTCTGTAAGTCAGTTGGACACAACGAAGATGAATGTCACAGCTTTGACCTCATGAGAGAGCGAACCTATGATGCTTATAGGGTACAACCCGATGCACAAGGAAATGATGGATATGGTTACCGTGGTAGTACATCAGGTTGAGGTAATTTTAGAGGTCGTGGTCGTGGTCGTATGCCTGGAAGAGGTCGAGGCCAGGTTGTTTGCTATAACTGTAATCAGGAAGGACATGTAGCTAGAGAATATCAGAACCCAACTACGACATGTCGATATTGCAGAGCAGTCGATCATGTGATTGAGAAATGCCCACAGTTGATATCCAAGATACAAGAAAGAAATGGTGCTCCTACTCAGAATGTTCAGATGATTGCTATAGAGAAAAGACATGTCCCAGCCATTAACATTGTTACAAGGAGTGGAGCTACGACGCAAGTGCAGAATAAGGAGAAACATCCTAACGAGGCTTGGGTCTGCAAGACCCCAGAGAAAATTCCAGCCTTCGATGTTGGAAGAGAAAAAGGAACATTTATGGAAGCTAAAAAAGACTTTGCTGATCCGAGAACATCAGTAGCAACTACGCAACAGCATCAACGACAGTTACAGTCTCAAGAAGCTTTGTCGGATCAAGTAAGTACACTAACATCATTTTTACAGAGTTGTATGAAGCTATTAAGAAATCAGAATGCTTTGAATGAGTTACATAAAGTTATTCAGTCTTGCGATCCTCAGTGAAGCTCTGATAGAGGAAAAACTATTAATAGAGTTAGAAGGACTGGAAGAGAAATGAGATTGCATGCTTAGATAGGAGATTATGACATAACTGATATCATTTTAGACCTGGGATCATAAGTGGATGTCCTAACTAAGCAAACATGGGAAAAAATGGGAAGACCTACTCTTGAATGGTCCCCTATACATCTGAGATTAGCCATTTAGCAAAAGATTATGCCCTTGGGAAGATTCCCTAGTGTACCAGTGGACATTGATGGAGTCAATACCTTAGCAGATTTTGAAGTCATTGAAATAATTGATGATAGCAACCCCTATCCAGCATTGTTGGGAATTGAATGGGAACTAAACAATGATGCAGTAATCAACCTTAAGAACAGACAGATGAATTTTGAAGGAAAAGGCTTGAGAGTCATAGTACCATTGGACCCTTCTCAAGGAGAAAGGTATATAGAGCCAGTCAGAGATGAAGATCAGGATGTTTTGGATCATATTTACAATATCACAGCTAAAGAAGAAGACTATGTTAACCCCACTACTGAAGGTATAATGGATTGACAGTGTAACAGTTCTTGCATGACTGATTCAGATGAAGGCCTAGAGAATTGGTAGAATAGACTTTATGAGCTACATGGACATCGATGTGCAAGAATTTCTAAGTCTATCAGATGGGTTGGCTCACAGCCAAAGATCTTACCTACTTTTGATGGCTTGAGAGACCCAGAAAATTTTATTGTACAATTCTCAGAGAAAGTACCAGATTCACAGAAAATGGAGACTCTAGATTCAGTATTCAGAGCTGCAGTTGCCAGATGGTGGAATGGTCATAAAAATTATATTCATAGTTGGAGAGCTTGTCAAAAGTTTCTTCACCTGAGATTCATGGATCAACCTCAGGAGGTGCGAAGCAAATTTAATGGTAAGACTAGCCCGCAGGAACATTTGGAGCAGTGTTATGAAGCATGGAAGCATATACCTTGTGAAGAATGGGTACATAGGTTTGTACACACTCTGAAACCTGTAGCAAAGAATTGGTATGCAGGGGTGGAGCTTCGCCATGGTATTGTAAGTTGGGTTAGCCTTATCGATAGTTTTGTGCTCACATTTTGTATTAATGAGGATTGCCCTGCTTTGGACGCAACTATTAGGGTGATCCATACTAAGGTGTTTGATGATAAAGAAATAGCCGAGCACCAACTTGATTGGAAGGAACAAGAAGCTAATGTAGTAGAATGTTATAACCTCGCCATTGATGAAGATGATGACCCTCGCAACATTAATATTCCTGAGTCAGAAGGACACTGCGAAGTACATGGACCAGCAGTCGAATCACCTGAAGCAACTCATCCCTTGAAGACAAGGAAAGCAAACATTGGATCAGAAGAAATGCCTAAGTACACTACCATTGGAGATTATTGGGACGAATAAATGGTAAGAAAAGTGACTAAACTCCTCCATGAGTATCAAGACTTATTTTTGACGAAGTTCTCAGAAATGAAAGGTATCCTTGGTGATATAGGAGTGATAAAAATCCCTTTGAAAGCTGATGCGAATACTGTGAAGCAGCGCCCTTATAGGCTGAATACTAAGTATAAAGAAAAAGTCAGGATGGAGCTAGATAAGATGCTCGCAGCAGGAATCATTGAGCCTGTTGAAGACTCCGAATGGGTCATCCCTATGGTGGTACAAGAAAATAAGACCAAGGGAGAAATTAGAATCTGTGTTGATCTGAGGAAGCTGAATGATGCCTGTTTACATGATCCTTTCCCTACTCCCTTTACAGATGAAGTTTTAGACAAAGTCGGAGGTCAAGAAGTGTATTCTTTCACTGATGGATTTTCAGGTTACCATCAGATCAGAATTGCTCCAGAGGATCAACATAAAACAACCTTCGCTACAGAAATGGGATCTTTTCAGTATACTGTTATGCCCTTTGGATTGAAGAATGCACCTGCTATGTTTTCCAAAGTAGTCATATCTGCATTTAAGGAATTTATTCATAAGTTATTGGAAGTTTACTTTGATTATTGGACTATATTTGGTTTATTGAAAGATCATATAGCCAGTTTAAGACTTATGCTGGACAAGTGTAGACAGCACCAGATTTCATTGAACCTGAAGAAGGGTATCTTTTGTGCACCTTTTGGAATTATGCTAGGTCACATTGTATGCAAGCAAGGATTGATGGTGGATCCTGCGAAGATAGCCATTATTGTGAACTTGCCACCTCCGAAGTTTGTTAAGCAACTTCACACTATGCTTGGTCATACCGGATATTACAGGAAATTCATTAAAGGATATGCTCAGATTACAGCCCCTATGGAAAAGAAATTGAAGAAAGATATTAAGTTTGAATGGACATCTGAATGTCAAGAAAGCTTGGAAATTTTGAAAGAAAAGATGGTAACTACCCCTATATTAGTTTTCCCTGACTGGAATAAGGAGTTTCATGTTCATGTCGATGCATCCTCCATTGCTTTAGGTGTAGTATTGGCTCAGTCAGGTGAAGGTAATATTGATCACCCTATTGCTTTTGCAAGTAGAAAATTGTCCACAGTGGAAAAGAACTATACTATGACAGAACGAGAAGGTCTAGCTATGGTTTATGCCTTGCAGAAGTTTCGACATTATCTGTTAGGATCTCATTTTAAGATGTTCACTGACCATTCTACTTTGAAGTATTTGGTTAACAAGCATGTGTTAGGTGGAAGGATATGCAGATGGCTGATTTTGTTTCAGGAGTATGACTTTGAGATCATAGTTAAGCCAGGAAGACTTAACCTGGGGCCTGACCACTTGTCGTGGCTTGAGTCAGGAGAAGAACCCACTAGTTTGGACGAAGGTCTTCCAGATGCCCAGTTGTTTTCCATCCAGATGGTTGCTAACTATTTTCAGGATATTTTTCAGTACTTGTCTACAGGGTCTGCACCCTCTGAGATGACAACACAGCAGAAGAAGCAGCTAGTGGTTAGAGAAGCTGACTTTACCTTGATAGCAGGACAACTATATAAGATGGGACCAGATGAAATACTGTGCAGAAGTGTCTTGGAGCATGAAAATCCATTGATTTTGGCTGAGGCACATTCTGGAGCAGCAGGAGGTCATTATGCAGGAAAAGCTACGGCACAGAAGATTCTGACAGCTGGGTTGTGGTGGCCTACGATTCATAAGGATGCAAGAGAGTATTGCCACAGCTGCGATATCTGTCAGAGGATAGGAAAACCATCCAAGAGGGATGAAATGCCTTTGGTTCCACAGGTAACTTTACAAGCATTTGACAAATGGGCTATTGATTTTGTTGGACCAATCAATCCCCCTGCAAAGAAATCTGGAGCAATATACATTATTACAGCAACCGATTACCTTACTCGTTGGACAGAAGCTCAACCAGTCAAGGACTGTAGCACTGCTACAGCTGCGAAGTTCATATTTGATAATATTTTGTCCAGGTTTGGATGTCCTAGAATTCTTATGAGTGATCAAGGATCACATTTTCTGAATAAGAGTATTGAAGCATTGACCGAAGAATTTCAAGTATATCATCAAAAGAGTACTGCCTACCATCCTCAAGAAAATGGAACTATCGAAGCCTTTAACAAGATCCTTGAGCATGATCTGACAAAGGTTTGCAATGTCAACAGAAATGATTGGGATCTTAGAATTTCAGCAGTATTATGGGATTACAAAACCACTTGCAAGAAGTTGACAGGCCATACACCTTTTAGGCTGGTATATGGACAAGAAGCAGTTATTCCCATGGAATACATTGTTCCTAGCCTCAGAATATCTGCCTTCACAGGGATGGATGATCCAGCTATGTTGAATGAAAGGATGGAGAGGATACTGGAACTAGAAGAAGACAGATTCATTGCAGGTTTCCAGCAGCAAGTGCAGAAAGCTAGAGAAAAAACATGGCATGATAGACACATTAAGAAGAAGCATTTCCAGAATGGTGATCTTGTGCTCTTGTACGACAGTAAATTCATGAAGTTCCTAGGTAAGTTCAAGACACATTGGAAAGGACCATACATAGTTTAGAAAGTTACCAATGGTGGCGCAGTTCAGTTAATTAAATTGAATGGAGAAATTTTGCCCTCCATGGTGAATGGGAGTAGATTAAAGAAGTACAGGGATGGGCCTGTACCCCCCTGACCCAAAGTAATGGCAAGAAGAAGAGTCTAAGTACCAAGAACAGTTGAAATTGGGTAATAGACTATAATGAAGCTGTTCTCAGAGAAGATGTGGCAGATTGTTGGAAGTGTCGAAGGTTGTGGAAGAAATTCTGTCGTGGGTCAAAGGTCAATATAGTGTCGAAGGTCCATAGTGTGGTGAAGCTGAAGTTAGTGGTTTTGTTGAAGAATAAAGGTGTGTCGAAGATTAAAATGTGACCGTTGGAAACAAATCAGATTTGGCGGTGCCAGTACGTTAACTGTATTAACTGCCTGTAATGATGAGATTTTAGGAAATCTAGCGCCGTTTGGACAAGATATACAGTTGCTCTTTCAGATTTGGTGTCTTTAATGCACAGTTATGGCATATTTGGTAGTTGGATTCCATAATAAGACACCCAGGCCTACGAATTTTGCATTACGCATTTTTCTTGAGTTGAGTCCATGTCAGCTAATCGTGAAGTCTAGGAATTGTTGAGCGAATTCAGAAAGAGGGGTCTGCAGAACCTTATGAGAAATCCACCTACATCTGCACCTCATGAAGAGACTCCCCCGGCACCGAATCAGCCAATGTAGACACAATCAACCAGAAAGAAATATAAGGCAGAAGTTCACTCTAAGCGGAACGAAGAAAGAAACAAGCCATCAGGAAAGACACCAGAGGATCCCGTGATGAATCCTTCCGGAGAATTCGAAGACCTTAGTGAGGATGAGAATGTTGCACTGCAGCATCCACCATATCTTCCACATGTTCGACTAGGAGTTTAGCCACCTCGGTGGACATCCAAGTTCACATTACGCACCCCTTCACTGCCATAGGGTGTGCAGTTGGTCGGAACGATGACAGGGAAAGTCGACCGGCTCAAGTACGCAGACCACGATACAAATGATCATGGGAAATTTCCGCAGTTCGCACCTGGGAAATATTTGCACTCTGTCCATTATCCGGAGACCAGTATGATGCTACTGGAAGTGAAACAGTGGGCTGCTGGCTTGGAGAAAGCTGGCCTGTTGAAGAAGCTCAATGTCCCCCACTTTGGTCGCAGCACGCAGGTTACCGTGGTGGTGAAGCAGCTATTGGCGTTGGTGCATGATGGGCACCTATGGATAGGAAGCCAGCGCATCGCCATTGATGGAGAGCTCATTCACAGGATTACAGGCTTGCCGAAGGAAGGGCCTGATCCTGGCATTGAGTTCGTTGGAAAGCATGAAAACACGAAGCTGGTGCAGCACATGAAGGACCACTTCGGCCTGACGAAAGGAAAGCGAGGGTATCAAACCTCGACAATCCGGCACTAGAACATTCGCTTCGCTGCAGAGCTCCTAGCATGCAAAGTAATGCGGAAGTGCAGACCGAATGAAGTATCTGCCCCGTGTTAGCACTAAATTTATTTTTGTCGGAATTGGTCTTATTGCCTTCAAAATTTTAAGTTTTCATCGGTGATTGAGTGGATTTCCAAAGTTTTCTCATTGAGATATTTCCAAGTTGGCAAAGAAGAGAAGTTAAAGGAATTTTAGAAATAAATTTTTCACAAGTGGGGCAAAATTTTTTATTAATTTTTGAATGAAATTAAAAAAATGGGTTTTAAAAAGTTATTATTTTATTCATATTAAAACTTATATAGTTTTGGACATTTTTCCAAAGTCAAAAAGTGGACTTTATTCACCAAAGAAAGTCTTAATGAAGGTTTAAGCACTAAACAAGGTTTATTACCTTTCTTAAGGTATAATCAAACCATTAGCACATAAAATAATCCGACGGCTAATGTAAAAAGTGAAAACTCATCAATGGGTATTATTGTTTCCGGAGAGTAAAGTTGCGCGTTAATTAAAACAAAAGAGCTCAGCGGAATGGGTACGTGTAGGCTTATCCGACGGCTAGAAAATAAAGTGCAAATACATCGACGGTCATCATTGGATCTGGAGGATAGAGTTGCATGGTGGTTAAATTAGAAAGGTGGTAGAGGAATTTAAACCACTTTCCACGTGGTAACTTTTGGTGAATTCCGCGGAGAAAAGTGGTTTGGGAAAAACAACTCAGTGGAAGATCCGGAATAGACCATTATTTAAAAATAAAGTTGACTTGGTTTTTAAAAAAAAAATTAATTTGTGTGCTGCGCGCGAAAGGAAGGAGACAGTCCACCATATTTCCAAACTCAACTTTTATTTGTTTTCAATCACAGGGAAAATGGCGGAGATAAAGCGTCTGATCAAGAAGCTGGAAATTGATTTTTTTAGAACAAGAAAAGGGAAGCCACCACTCAAAAATGTAGAAGGGAAGCCCAAAAAGAACATCAACCCAGAAGTGTTGCAGAAATATATACAGTGACAGCATTCGTGAAGGTATTGGTATGTGTTTAAAGTCTTACAAACAGAATTTACAGTGGAGAGTATGCCAAAGCTTGGGATTATTCAAGTGTTTGGAGACACTATTAACAAATATGGCTACCTTGATCAATCAATTCATGGGATTGATCTTACAGTAGATGATCTTACAAGGATAGATACTATATGTTCTCTGTTTATGAATTACAGTTAAACAATTCAAGGTTTAGAAGCAACTTAGCATATTTTTTTTTCTTCTGAAAATGACTATTTTAGTAATTTTATTAAATGATGTGTTTCCAGCAAAAAAAGAAGAATTTTCAAAACATGAAAGAGTTTTTTCATAATAACATTATTATCTACAATAACCGCTCTCATTTTTTACCCAGGTGCTACATATTGAGAGCAGCAAAGTCATCTTCAGAGGGAAAATGTTCAGATTTTGAAATGACTGTTCTAGTCATCCAATTAAAATAATTGTTTACATTAAATGAAGATGAATTTTGCAAAAATGGGAGAGGATTTTCTTCAAAAAATACCTATACACAATAACCTCTTTCATTTTTCACACAGGTGCTTTGGTTTATCAGAAATAAAGTCAGTTGTACAGGCCATTTTTCATGTTTTCCAAAGGACTATTTCAGCATCAAATTCAAAGAATTGTTTTGGGCAAATGGAATTTAATTTGACAAAAATGAGAGAGGTTTTTATTTCTAACAGTCCTATAATCAAAAAAATCCTTCATGTTTTACACAGTAATCATAGGTTGGGAGAATTTAAAATATCTTCACGAGTCATTTTTCCAGAAATCTACAATTTTATTATCTGAGTCATCAATTTCAAAGGCATATTTCGAGGAGCTTGAGATGATTTTGGAGAAATTAAGACAGGGATTTTGATGGGCACATGTCCAATTATAAAAAATTCTCCATATCACACAGCTGTCACCATTAGAAATATGCAGAAGAAACGTTATTGTAATTGTTTCTATTTTTAGAGTTCAGTTAGGTTTTGAATTCAAGATTAGGTAGAGGTTATTCTTATATAAATTAAACTGTAATTGATAGCTTGGGTGGGGATTTTCAATAGCGGAGAGGCTCTACATTATAATGGCTTCACATTTTCGGTAAATGAATAAAATTTGCAGAGGAGGAATGAAAAATATTTTTCATGTCAGAGATTCTTGTGCAATCTTTTTCTTCAGTAAGTAATTTCTTTATGTGACTGTTTATCCTGTTTCCCACTCCATTTTGTATTTGCTTTCATTCTTGAGCATTAGTTTTTATGGGATAGAATTCATCCTGCATGCTCTAGGTCCATTGTTCAAGCATTTTCAAAATATTTTCTTCTAAAGTCTTGCAGAATTCACCCTAATTAGGTGCTCTATTTGATGGAATGTCTCCCTTTGTCTACTAATCAACCTGCTAATACCTCAAGACTGAGGAAATGGTGCTTACCTTGCCTCTGATCATAAACCTTCAAAACCTTACCTCCTGCAACCTATTTTAGATCTGATTGTTGACTTCATTGCCCAATGATCTCCTCCATGACTGTCCTACCAAGTCTTTTAAAACAAACTTGTCCTATTTGTCCCATCAGAAATCTGACCTTCTGATTGTCTTTGATTGAATATATTGAGTATAAAAACTTTGTAAATAGTGAGAGATCCCTCTCTGACTGTATTAGGTCAGAAATACATTCTAAAGTGGTTTTTGCTGTTACCTTGGAATTTACCTTTCACAACCTGGGTACATTCTGAGTGTTAACACCCCGATTGTCAGTATTGCTGTGAACTGTGCCGAAGGCTACATTTACAATTGCGCAGCGTACATTGCTAAGGAATTCCTCGAAGATGTTGATGATGTGCAGGAGAAAGGTAGACCCTTTCATTACTCATGGTTGTTAGTGCTTATTGCACTAGTAGGATGGAGAGAGCCTACCGAGGCATAGTTTGTTGATGTGCCTTCGGATATGCCTGGCGCAGCAAGGTATGCATCTCTGTGGGTCTCACAGGATAAGGCCCTGCAGCATATGATGAAATACGTGTTCGCCTTTTATGCCATGAACATTTCATATGAGATCCTCAAGACGTCGTGGCTCAGTAATGAGATATTGTCTCAGTATGCGGGAGTGGCCAATTTTAGGGCTGACATGCATCATGTATTCATCCAGGCCTATGTAGATAACAAGCATAAATGGTCGAAGTTTCCTTACATGGTGACCCCGGAAGACATTGTCACAGTAGTCCAGTAGTGGCCGGTCGAATGGATGAAGGACGCAACAACAAGGCCCAGCATACCAGTCCCCCCAGTGACAGATATGGGCACAGGTCCAAGTCAGGCGCCATAGAGTGACCCACTCGAAGGAAGTGAAGAATAAGATGAGTCACAATAGAGTGGATATGACCATGGTGGTAATGAAGGAGCTGATGAATAGGAAGAGGAATTGGTAAAGACAATCTCAGACCCCAATCGCCCAGATAAGCGCAAGTCTCCAAAAGTGGAGGAAGTTATGAAGCCTTCGCCTAGAAAGAAAACTAAGGCGTCGAAGGGAAATACTATCGTCAAAG
Source organism: Pseudotsuga menziesii (assembly GCA_001517045.1). Classification (NCBI taxonomy): domain Eukaryota; kingdom Viridiplantae; phylum Streptophyta; class Pinopsida; order Pinales; family Pinaceae; genus Pseudotsuga; species Pseudotsuga menziesii. The sequence goes on along the minus strand of LPNX010254121.1, from coordinate 42,647 downwards.
AGCCCACTTTGATGATTGAAGAGCTTGATCAGGCTCTGACAAAGTCTACAGAGGTCTTAACCAGCAAATGGTCAGAGTTTGTATCTACACAGCTTGATGCGCTCGCTGGCGTAGCGCAGCGAATTACAGAACTCAAGGAGTTAGCAGAAAGATCAGCGACTGGCACAGCAGCAAGCAGTGCCCTAGTAAGCACGCAGCCAGATATGAGGCAATGGCCAGCCAGAAACAACAGAGGGAAAGTACCAAGTGCAGCCCTCATAATAACTGATGCAGTGTCTCGATCACAGATGAGTATGACAGTTGAGATAGACTACGCCAAGTTGTCTATGTCAGAGCTGCATCTGTGTCAATTGGAAATCATGAATGAGATCTAAGAACGTGACAGCTACTCACACAAGCAGTTAGAAAATTCCATGAAGCAGAGTGAGAGCCTCACAGCGCAGTTGGAAGAAGCCGAGCAGAAGAAGAGGGAAGAAGAAAGCAAGCAGGCTGAACTGGTGTGAGTATTGGATGAGGTGTGTCAAAGTCACCCTGACTTCGACATGCAGGATGAAGAAGAACTAGAGCAGAGAATAGTCAAGTTGAAAGACTATGCACAACAGTATCGCAGCCTGATAGAGAAGATGAAAGCAGAGCATGAGGCTCAGATTTTAGAGCTTCAACTTCGCATCATTCCTGAGAGTCCACCAGAGGTCAGGGAACAACATCACAGAGATATTCAAGCCTCAGCAAAAAATATCTCAGATCTTGTGAGCAGTGCATCAAAGCTGCTGGATGAAAGTGTCGAGGCCTGGGCAAACTTGCAGGACAACCCAGAAGTAGAAAAGCTGCAAGAAACCATCAAGCAGCGACAGGCAAGGCTGGATGCAGTCAAAGCAAAAATCAAGACATGCCTTCCATGCAGAAGATGCTTAAGGTGAAGCATAGCAATGAGCTCCAGCAAGAAATTGAGTCTTGCAGAAGAAAAGAGACACTGTTAGTGAGCTCTGTGTAGCCTCTCATTAACGAGGCCCTGGAATTGAGCACTGCTGCAGACAACCAGCTCAAAGTTTTGAAGGAGTATGATGCATTCACACAGGAAAAGGCCAGCGAAGCATCTGCAGCAGCATTGCAGGAGATAGTGGAGAAGGAGCAAGCAATCGAAGATATCATGCGCAGCCTCAACAAGCAGTTCACTATCTTCGCCAACAAGATTCTCCCACCAGAAAAGCAGCAGAGTGTCCCGGGACGGGACACTGGTGAGTCTTAGGAGCCTGTTGGGGTACGGAACTTGAAGGTCCTTAATTTTGGCAACTCCATGGTTTTGGTGCGAAGCTTGTAAGCGGAGTTGCGGTCCAAAATAGTCTTAGGATTTTCGGGGTTGGGTCGAAGCCCCTCTTTTGTAAATAACCCATGGTTTAAACTCATGGTTTTTAAGCCCATGGTTTAAGCACATGGTATTGTAATAGTGCACTTGTATAAATAAGCACTTATGTAAAGGAGAAAAGATCTTTTCGAAGGTTTTTATGATGATAATTTGATGCGAAGAAGCTAAGGCCTATTTTTGGGTTTAAGGTTAAGTCCTAGCTGAGTACGTGGATGACCTCTGCAGCTAAGTGCGCAGAGGGTTTTGTTAAGGTTAAGTCCCAGCTGAGTGCGTGGACAACCTCTGCAGCTGAGTGCGTAGAGGGTTTTGTTAAGGTTAAGTCCCAGTTGAGTGCGTGGATGACCTCTGCAGCTGAGTGCGCAGATGGTTTTGGAAGAAAGGATCTGTAGCTTAGTGCGCAGTTTTGGGTTGTTGAGAAGATCTGCAGCTAAGTGCGCATATCAGAACTGTGTTGTTTGTAAAGAGTTGAATATAAACGTAGTTCTGTGGATGTATCCCCTACACTGGGGGTGAACCACGTATATCTTGTGTTGTGGTGGTTCTTGTTTATTTTGTTCCTGTTATGTTTTATGCATTTGATAAGTAGGTGAATGATAAGTAAGATATATTGTTAAGTATTAACTTCGCTATGAATTCCCAGTTAAGGGTTAAGCAACTAACTGTCTGTTTATCTAAACTGTGAAGCTATTTAAGTGAATGTCGAAGCTTTGTATTGTATAAGTATACTTTCTTAAGGCTAAAGGTACAGTAATATCCCTCTTTTTCCTGTAGAAACCTGATTCTATGGTACCCCATAGCTATTTCGGGTGAGACTGCAACCCGTTCGCAGGTTGTTTCCGAAAGGGCCAACACTGTGGGTCTCTTTGTTGGTTGGTAAATAAAAGTATAAGAACCCGGGTCTGCCCTAAGAAACCAACACTTTCATAGATCAAATAATTGATGCTTATTCAAGGAGTGAAGTTTTTTCATTTATGGATGGTTTTTCTGGGTACAATCAAATTCAAATTAAGCCGAAAGACTAGCATAAAATGACTTTTATTTTTCCTTGGGGTACCTTCGCGTACAAAAAAATTCCCTTTGGATTGAAAAATGCAGGGGCTACCTTTCAGCAGGCAATGAATTTTTCTTTCCATGATATTAAGAACATTGTCGAGCCATACCTTGATGATTTTTCTGCTCATTCTCGTAAGAGGATTGATCATCCAGATCATCTCCACTTGATTTTTGAATAATGTAGACATTATAAAATACACTTGAATCCCCACAAGTGTGTTTTCTGCATCAAGTCAGGATGGCTGCTCGGTTTCATAGTTTCAAACAAAGGTATTCTGATGGATCCTTTGAAAGTTGAGGCCATTGTAAATATGTTTATATTGGGCTATGGGCAGACCTGGGTTTTATACCTTTTATCTTCGCACCAACAAAAGACCCACAGTGTTGGCCCTTTCGGCAACAACCTGTGAACAGGTTGCAGTCTCACCTGAAACAGCTATGGGGTGCCGCAGAATCAGGTTTCTGCAAGCAGAAGAGGGATATTACTGTACCTTTAGCCTTAACAACAAATATGTATACAAAATAGATCTTAGGCATTCACTTAATTAGCTTCGCAGGTTAGATAAGAACGTTTCTTGCTTAACCCTTAACTGGGAATTCACAGCGATGTTAATATTTTAACACTTATCTTATTTTAGCATTCACCTACTTATTAAAAGCATAAAACATAACAACACAAAACAACAGAACCACCACAACACACGATATACATTGTTCACCCCCAGTGTAGGGGCTACGTCCACAGAACTGTGTTTATATTCAACTCTTTACAAAAACCCCAGTTTTGATCTGCGCACTCAGCTGCAGAACCTATCTTACAAAAACCCTCTGCGCACACAGCTGCAAAGGTCGTCCATGCACACAGCTGGTACTTAACCTTAAACCCTTAATAATATCTCTTAGCTTTGCATCACATTAACATCATAAGATAATCGTCAAAGGCCTAACCTCACTCCTTTACATAAGTGCCTATTTATATAAGTGCACTATTACAAAACCATGGAATTAAACCATGGGCACCCAAAAACCATAACCTTTGGTTTAAACCATGGGTCATTTACAAAAATAGAGGCTTTGACCCAACCCCGACACCCCTAAGACTATTTTCCACCACAACTCTGCTTACAAGCTTCCACAAAAACCACGGAGTTACCAAAACTTAGGTCCTTGAAGGTCAGATCCCCAATAGGCCCCTAAGACTCACTGGTGGCATGTCCCGGGACACTCTGTTGCTTTTCGGTGGGAGAATTTTGTTTGCGAAGATAGTGAATTGCTTGTTGAGGCTTCGCAAGATGTCTTCAGCTGCTTGCTTCTTTTCCACTATCTCCTGTACTGCTGTTGTAGATGCTTCACAGGCTCTTTCCTATGCAAACGCATCATACTCCTTCAGGATCTTGAGCTGGTTGTCCGTAGCAGAGCTCAACTCCAAGGCCTCGTTAATAAGAGGCTGCACAGAGTTCACCAACAATGTTTCTTTCCTCTTGCACGCCTCAATTTCTTGCTGGAGCTCATTGTTGGGCTATAGGGAAGACCCAGGTTTTATACCATTAACTTCGCACCAACAAAAAGACCCACAGTGTTGGCCCTTTCAGCAACAACCTGTGAACAGGTTGCAGTCTCACCCAAAACAGCTATGGGGTGCCGCAGAATCAGGTTTCTGCAAGCAGAAGAGGGATATTACTATACCTTTAGCCTTAACAACAAATATTTATACCAAATAGAGCTTCGATATTCACTTAGTTAGCTTTGCAGTTAGATAAAAGAATTTTCTTGCTTAACCCTTAACTAGGAATTCACAGTGAAGTTAATATTTAACAGTTATCTTACTTTAGCATTCACCTACTTATCAAAAGCATCAAATCATAACAGAAACCACAAAAAAGAACCACAACACAAGATATAACGTGGTTCACCCCCAATGTAGGGGCTACGTCCACAAAACTGTGCTTTTATTCCACTTCTTACAAAACAACAGTTCTGATCTGCGCACTCAGCAGCAGATCCGTCCTTCAAGTCTAACTGCGCACTCAGCTGCAGTTCCTTTCTTACAATCTCTAACTATGCACTCAGCTGCAGTTCCTTTCTTACAATCTCTAACTGCGCACTCAGTTGCAGTTCCTTTCTTACAATCTCTAACTGCACACTCAGCTGCAGTTCCTTTCTTACAAAAACCCTCTGCACACATAGCTGCAGAGGTCGTCCACGCACACAGCTGGGACTTGAACTTAAAACCCAAAAATATATCTAACTTCTTCGCATCATATGATCCTCATTTCATTAGATACCCTTGACATCTTTACATGAGTGCCTATTTATACAAGTGCACTATTACAAAATCATGGGCTTACACCCAAAATTTATGGACAATTACAAAAAAGAGGGCTTTGACTCAACCCGACACCCATAAGACTATTTTGAGTCGCAACTCCGCTTACAAGCTTCCACAAAAACCACGGATTTACCAAAATTAGTGACCGTTAATACGGGCACCCCAACAGGCCCCTAAGACTCACCAGTGTCCCGTCCCGGGACACTCTGCTGCTTGTCTGGTGGGAGAATATTGTTGGCGAAGATAGTAAACTACTATCGGCTGCTTGCTCCTTCTCTACTAGCTCCTTTTGCACTCTATCGAGTTTTGTATCCGTCTCCATCTCTGCAACCATCCTCTTTAATTTTCCTGCCCTCCTGCTCCCTTATATGCCTATCATCATCGTGATCCCTTCTGCTACTTCTACCATGGCTGCAGCTTGCTTGATCCTTCATCCTTTCATCCTTAGCAGACTACCTATGTTCCTTATGTTGCTGTCTTCCTTCGCAATATTTATGATGGTCATGGGAATCATTGGGCCTTCTAAATCTATCAGCGACTCCATTCCTCAAACTGCCTCCCGTTCATGTCTTATCAAACATTTGACCATCCACAACTTTGGGTCCTTAACAGATGATACCCCTTTGATTGCATGCCAATGTACTTTTTCATAAGACAAACAGCATGCCTCCATTCTACTAAGCTAGGAGGATACATCTCGGGATCCTTCAGAGTCTTTCCTGAGGGTTTGTGCCTTTCTTCGTTACGTTTAGAGAGAACTTCTGCCTTAAATTTCTTCCTGGTTGAACATGTCTGCATAGGTGGATGTAGCACTAGGGGAGTTTAGATGCAGGTGGATTGCTGATAAGGTTCTGCAGACCTCTCTCCCTGAACTCTCATAACAATTCCTGGGCTTCGTGATCATTCGACATGGTCTTAACTGTAAACTCAAGAAAATGAGTAATGCAGGAGTCGCAGGCCTGTGTGGCTTCTTATAGAATCCCATGAGAAAATATGTCATCATGGTGCATTAAGGACACCAAATATGATGGAGCGGCAGTAAATCTTGTTCACACAGAACTAAATTTTCCCAAAATCTCATCATTACAAGCAGTTAAGGCAGCTCACATGCCGGTGCCACCAAATCTAGTTTGTCCCATCAGTCACATTTTAGGCTGCGACAGACCTTTCTTCTTCGACACAATCACTAACTTCAGCTTCGTCACAATGAGGAACTTCGACACAATATTGACCTTCGACCCATCTTGACCCAAGCGCCAACCGAAATTAAACCTTTGAACTTTGACAGCCTTCAATACTTCGAAGCTTAGAGAACAGCTTCATTATAGTCTAGTACCCAATTTCAACTGTTCTTGGTACTTAGACTCTCCTTCTTGTTGTTACTTCTGATTAGGGGGTCCAGGCTTGTCCCTATACTTCTTTAATCTACTTCCATTCACCATGGAAGGTAAAATTTCTCTATTCAATTTACCTAACTGGACTGCACCACCGTCGTTAACTTCCTGAACTATGTATGGTCCTTTCCAGTGTGTTTTGAATTTACCTGGGAACTTCATGAATTTACTGTCGTACAAGAGCGCAAGATCACCAATCTGGAATTGCTTCTTCTTAATGTGTCCATCATGCCATGCTTTTTCTATAGCTTTATGTACTTCCTGCTGGAAACCTGCAATGAGTTTGTCTTCCTGTAGTTCTAGCATCTTTTCCAGCCTTTCTTTCAACATAGCTGGGTCATCCATCTCTGTGAAGGTAGATATTCTGAGGCTAGGAACAATGTACTCCATGGGCATAACTGCTTCTTGTCCATAGACCAGCCTAAAAGGTGTATGGCATGTCAACTTCTTGCAAGTGGTTCTATAAGCCTATAGTACTGCTGGAATTCTAAGATCCCAATCATTTCTATTAACATTAAAAACTTTTGTCAAAGCATGCTCAAGTATTTTGTTAAAGGCTTCGATAGGCTTCAAAGGGATTTTTATCACTCCTATATCACCAAGGATACTTTTCATTTCTGAGAACTTCATCGGAAATAGGTCCTGATACTCATGGAGAAGTTGGGTCACTTTGCTTACCGTTTCTTCATCCCAATAATCTCCAATAGTAGCATACTTAGGCATTTCTTCTGACCCAATGTTCACTTGCCTTTTCTTCAAGGGATGAGTCACTTCTGGTTCTTCGACTGTTGGTCCATGTACTTCGCAGTGTCCTTCTGACTCAGGAATATTGATGTTGCGTGGGTCATCATCCTCGTCAATTGCAAGGTTATAGCATTCTACTGCATTAGCTTCTTGTTCCTTCCAATCAGGTTGGTACTCAGCTATTTCTTTATCATCAAACACCTTAGTATGGATCAATCTAATAGCTGCGTCTAAAGCAGGATAAATCTCATTAATAGAAAATGTCAGCACAAAACTGTCAACAAGACTATCCCAACTTACAGTACCATGGCGAAGCTCAACCTTCGCATACCAGTTCTTTGCGATAGGTTCCAGGGTGTGCACAAACCTATGTACCCATTCCTCATGAGGTACATGCTTCCATGCTTTGTAACATTGCTCCAAATGTTCCTGAGGGCTAGTCTTACCATTAAATCTACTTCGCACCTCCTGAGGTTGATCCATGAATCTCAGGTGAAGGAAATTTTGACAAACTTCCCAACTATGAATATGCTTTTTATGACCATTCCACCATCTAGCTGCTGTGGCTCTGAATGCTGAACCTAGAGTCTCCATTTTCTGTGAATCTGGTACTTGCTCTGAGAATTGTACAATAAATTCTCCTGGGTCTGTCAAGCCATCAAAGGTAGGAAAGACTCTTGGCTGTGAACCAAGCCATCTGAGAGACTTGGTGATTATTGCACATCGATGTCCATGTAGTTCATAAAGTCTATTCTACCAATTCTCTAAGCCTTCATCTGAATCAGTCATGTCGTACTCTCCTATCTGAGCATGCAATCTCATTTCTCTTCCAGTCCTTCTAACTCTATTAGTAGTTTTTTCTTTACCAGAGCTTTGCTGAGGCTCGCAAGAAGCAATAAATTTCTGTAACTCATTTAAAGCATTCTGATTTCTTAAGAGCTTCATACAACTCTGTAAAAATGACGATAGTGTACTAACTTTATCCGTCGAAGCTTCTTGAGACTGTAACTGTTGTTGATGCTATTGCGTAGGTGCTACTGATGTGCTTGGATCAGCAAAGTCTTTTTTGGCTTCCATAAATGTTTATTTTTCCCTTCCCACATCGAAGGTTGGAACTTTCTCTGGGGTCTTACGAACCCAAGCCTCGTTAGGCTGTTTCTCCTTGTTCTGCACTTGTGTCGTAGCTCCACTCCTTGTAACAATGTTAATGGCTGGGACAGGTCTTTGCTCTACAACAATCATCTGAATATTCTGAGTAGGAGCGCCATTTCTTTCTTGTATTTTAGCTATCAGCTGTGGGCATTTCTTAATAACATGATCTACCGCTCTACAATATCGGCATGTCGTAGTTGGGTTCTGACAGTCTCTAGCTAGATGTCCTGCCTGATTATAGTTATAGCACAAAACCTGGCCTCGACCTCTTCTAGGCATACCACCATGACCACGACCTCCAAAAGTAACTCGACCTGATGTACTACCACGGTAACCATATCCATCATTGCCTTATGCATCGTTTTGTACCCTATAAGCATCATAGGTTCGCTCTCTCATAAGGTCAAAGCTGCGACATTCCTCTTCGTTGTGTCCTATTGACTTACAGAACTTGCAATAAGGATTCTTGGGGACTTGAACATATCTCTGCAGCAGATAGCAATCTTCAGGTCGATGCTGGCCAGTTGTTCTACAGATCTCACAATATAGAACATTAGGGTTAAATGGGTTTGGCGCACCAGTATTCAGGCAATTTCTTAACGCAGGACACTGTTCCTTGTCATGACCTTCTGTCCTACATCATGTACACCAAAACTCTTCACGAATATATTTCCCCTTCTTCATGTCGCGAAGCTCCAAAGCCATTTCTGCCAACTGCGCTTGTATTTGGGCTATGCCAGAATTATCTTCAACAGGAGCTGTTTCAAGCTTCATAGCAATTTCCAAAGCCTCTTGCTGATCAGCAACCTTCTGTTGCATAAGTGGAGACCTGATATAAGGTAATAGAGCTGCAATGAACCATTCTTTATGCTGTGCTAGTCCAATAGTGAAACTAACTTGATCTAGCAGAACTTTGAACCTCTAATCAAAGTCCCAAATTGATTCACCTCACCTCTGCTGAATATCTTTCAGTTCAGTTATACACTGTGACTCTGATTTAGGCTTCTTGAACTCTTTGATCATTGCTGCTTTAATATTAGCCAAGACATGGTTCTAAGTACTGGAAAACTTCATAAACTAGGTCAAAGCTCAGTCTCTAACAGAAGTAACTAGCTGCGCTCTTTTTATATCTTGATCCATAATGTTCTTCATAGTCCACACAACTTCACATAAGAACCAAAACTATTCTGGATCCTCTGATCCAGTTCCTTTGAAGACTGGGAGCATGATATCATTAGTCATATGGGCCATAGTGGATCGAAGGGGGGAAGAACTTACTGGGGTATACTGACCTACGACAGGAATATTCGGGCTAGGGTTATTTTCAGGCTGCGACGGGTTCTCAGGGGTAACAGATCTTCGCGGCGGAGTTATAGGAGGGTTTCTAACAGAAGGGGTTTCTTCAGATTTAGGGCCTTCTAGACTTAATGGCGTATACTCGGTATTCTGGCCTAGGGTATAGGATTCTAGGTTTCTCTTGTATCTTTTACCACTTCGTAGCAAACCACTTTGCTCGTCGAAGTTACTTTCACTTCCAAACATAGGTTAGTAAAAATAAATCTAGCAATCTGATTCTATAAGCAATATGCCTTTCTTAGCCAAGAGAATTTTAATTTGCAGAATAAATGAATTTAGGTACTTACCCCTTGGTCCTTGGAAATACTGTCTCTCAACTTCGCTAAAAGAGGTACTTGTGTCGATGGCAAACTCTGTCACAAATGCTTCAAGGGTTCGCGCTGTCCAGAAATCAACACCTCGTGATATCGCATTGTTCACTCTCTTCAATATGTTAATTCTTGTGGGGGTCCAACTAGGAAACCGATCCTCATTGAAATTTGTCTTTCTTTCTGTCAACCTGGATAGCCACTGGTGCAATTCTATGTGGATACTACCAAAGAAAATTTCATAAACATCCAAAAAAATGTACCTTTGTAAGAAGTTGTCCGAGCTACGACGAGGATCCTTTTTTTCTTGTTCAACAAATTTCAAATAGGTATATTCAATCCAGTCACCGATTTATTTTACTGAGGGTCTCCAAAACATAGCCCTCCAGGTATGACATAGATCCCTCTTGAGTAGATACTGAGTTCAACCGGAAACGGAACCAATTTGTTGGGCTATAGGGCAGACCCAGGTTTTATACCATTAACTTCGCACCAACAAAAATACCCACAGTGTTGGACCTTTCGGCAACAACCTGCGAACAGGTTGCAGTCTCACCCAAAACAGCTATGGGGTGCCGCAGAATCAGGTTTCTGCAAGCAGAAGAGGGATATTACTGTACCTTTAGCCTTAAAAACAAATATTTATACCAAATAGAGCTTCGATATTCACTTAATTAGCTTCGTAGTTAGATAAAAGACTTTTCTTGCTTAACCCTTAACTGGGAATTCACAGCGAAGTTAATATTTAACAGTTACCTTACTTTAGCATTCACCTACTTATCAAAAGTCAAATCATAAGAGAAACCACACAAAAGAACCACAACACAAGATATAACATGGTTCACCCCCAGTGTAGGGGTTACGTCCACAAAACTGTGCTTTTATTCCACTTCTTACAAAACAACAGTTTTAATCTGCGCACTCAGCAGCAGATCCATCCTTCAAGTCTAACTACGTACTCAGCTACAGTTCCTTTCTTACAATCTCTAACTGTGCACTCAGCTGCAGTTCCTTTCTTACAATCTCTAACTACGCACTTAGCTGTAGTTCCTTTCTTACAAAAACCCTATGCGCACATAGCTGCAAAGGTCATCCATGCACACAGCTGGGACTTGACCTTAAAACCCAAAAATAGATCTAACTTCTTTGCATCATATGATCCTCATTTCATTAGATACCCTTGACATCTTTACATGAGTGCCTATTTATACAAGTGCACTGTTACAAAATCATGGGCTTACACCCGAAATTTATGGACAATTACAAAAAAGAGGGCTTTGACTCAACCCCGACACCCCTAAGACTATTTTGAGTCGCAACTCTGCTTACAAGCTTCCACAAAAACTGCGGAGTTACCAAAATTAGTGACCGTTAAGGTGCGTGCCCCAACACTCATTACTCTGCTTCACCTTAAGCATCTTCTGCACATGAGGCAATGTCTTGATTTTGGCTTTCACTGCATCTAGCTCTGTCTGTCGCTGCTTGATGGTTTCTTGCAGATTTTCTACCTCGGGGTTCTCTTGCAAGTTTTCCGAGGCCTCTACGCTTTGATCTAGCAACTTTGCTGCACTGCTCACAAGATCTAAGATTTTTGTGGCCGAGGCCTGAATGTCTCTGCGACGTTGCTCCTTGACTTCTGGTGGACTCTCAGGAGTGATACGAAGTTGAAGCTCCGCAATCTGAGCCGCATGTTCTTCTTCCATATTTTCCATCTGGCTACGAGACTGGTGCACATAGTCCTTCAGCTTGACTATTGTTTGCTCTGGTTCTTCTTCAGCCTGTATGTCGAAGTCATGAAGACTTCGACATGCCTCATCCAATGCTTGTGCCAGTGCAGTCTGCTTGTTTTTTGCTTCCCTCTTTTTCTGCTCAGCTTCTTCCAGCTGCACTGTGAGGTGTTCACTCTGCTTTGTGGCATTTTCTAGCTTCCTGTGTGACTAGCTGTCGCATGCTTGGATCTCCTTCATGATTTCTAATTGACACAAATGCAGCTCCATCATGGAAAACTTGGTGTAATCTATCCCAACTGTCATGCTCATCTGCGAGAGAGATGCTGTGTCAGTTATGATGAGGGATGCACTTGGTACTTTCCCTCTGTTATCTCTCACTGGCCATTTCCTTGTGTCTTTATGCGCGCTTACTAGGGTACTACTTGCTGCAGCTCCAGTCGCTGATTGTTTTGCTAAGTCCTTTAATTCTATAATTTTCTACGCTACACCAGTGAGTGCATCCAGGTGCGTAGCCACAAACTCGGACCATTTTTTGGTTAAGACTTCTGTGGACTTCATTAGAGCCTAATTGAGCTCCTCACTTGTCAAGGTGGGCTCTTCGACAATATTCTTCCCTTTTGACACCTTCGTTTTCTTTCTGGACTGAGGTTTAGTCACTTCCTCTTGGCTTCTTCAGCTTTCAGGAGATTATATATTCTTATTTGTAAAACTTCATCATCTGACCCCCTAGACTCTTGAGCTAGAATGGAATATGGTAGCATGATATTGGGAGGAAGGATGGCCTATTTACCATAGACAAGGGTATATGGGGATACTCCAATCGCAGACTTGGGGGTGACTCTATTAGCCCAAAGGGCATTGGGTAAGGCTGAGTGCCAACTCCTCTAGTTTTCTATTACAGTCTTCTTCAGAATTCTAATGAGGTTTTTATTAGAGGATTCAGCCAGGCCATTCCCTTGTGGATAGTAATTAGCAAAATAATGCAATTTTATCCCTTTATCATGAGCAAATGCAGTCAATTTAATTGATGAAAAGTATTTAACATTATCAAATATTAACGAAACTGGAACTCCAAACCTGGTCATGATATGATCTTGTAGGAAGCTGATGACTTCGTCTTCATTTATCTTGCGCAGTGGGATAGCTTCGACCCAGCGAGTGAAATAATCATTCACAGTAAGAATGTACTTGTGCTGCAAGGACGAATTTGGCTTTATTTCTCCAATAATGTCCATCCCCCATTGCTCAAATGGTTCTGTGATCATCACAGGCTTTAGGGGCGCTGCTGCTTTAGGCTGTCTTCCACCACACCTTTGGCAAATATCACACTTTCTGACATGTGCGTGTGCATCCTTGAAGAGTGTACGCCAGTAATAAACAGCTCTGAGGACCTTGTGGGCTATAGTGTCCCCTGAATAATGTCCCCCAGCCGGACCATCGTGCAATTCAGACATTACTTTCTTAGCATCTTCTTTCTCCAAGCATCTCAAAAGGACTCCATCGTATTTTTTCCTGAATAGTATTCCTTCAACAAGTTGATAGGAGGCTGATTTAAGATGCAACGCTCTTCTTTGCTTGGAATTCCAATGTTCTGGAAGCAGCCCTGACTGTAAGTAATGTACAAGGTCTCTATACTAAGACTCGGGAGCTGTAAACAAAGGGCATACATCCATTACAAGTAATTCGACATCATCTTCCTAGGCTTGTTCTTCATTGTTCCCACTTTTAGTCATCAATTTGCATAACCCTTGACCTTTAACTATAGAGGCTGGCTTGAATTCAAGGTCGTACTTTTGAAGAGTTGTTACCCAGTTGCCCCTCCTTTCTCCTAACTCTTTCTGTATGAGAAGGGATCTTACAGCTAGGTAGGGGACTATTACCTTGGTTCGATTCTTTAACATATAAGGCCTGAATTGCTTCACTGCCTTAAACACTACATAAGCTTGCTTATCAATGGCCGGGTAATTTAACTCAGCCCCCTGCAGACCAGTACTCATAAAGGCGATTGGGAATTCATTCCCCCCATCTTCCTTTTGAGTGAGTACAGATGCCAGTGAATCATCGAATGCAAATGTATACATAATAAAGTCTTTATCAAAGTAAGGGCTTTTCAAGGAGGGAGCGTGTGCAACAGTAGTTTTAATTTTGCTGAAAGCGTCCTTCTCAATATCAGTCCACTTAAATTGTGCATTCTATTTGACCATCTGCTGTAGTGGTTTGATAGTCTGAGCGAAATCAGGCACAAACCTTCGTACAAAATTTATGGTTCCCATAAATGATTGCATTGCTTTTTTATTATGGGGCATGGGGATTTGTTCAATGGCCTTAATTCTTTCTGGGTCTATAGATATACCCTTCTTTGAAACTATGTGCCCCAGTAACTTGCCCTTAGTGACGGCGAACACACATTTCTTGGGATTAAGCGAGATGTCGTACTTTCGACAGATGTCGTACTTTCGACAGCGTTCAAAAATCTGTCTTAAGTGAAAAGCGTGCTCTCCTGTTTTCTTTGAGAATATTGTAATGTCATCTAGGTACACTACAACACTTCGTCCAATCAATCCATGGAAAGCTATGTCCATATCCCTCTGAAATGTCGCTCCATCATTAATCAATCCAAAAGGCATCCTTCTATAGGCAAAGGTTCCCCATTTAGTTCCGAATGTTGTCTTTAATCTATCTTCTTCGGCTACTAATACTTGATTGTAGCCAGAGAAACCATTTAATAATGAAAATAGCTCAGAACCTGAAACCATCTGTAGCAGCTGCTCCATGGGTGGCACAGGATAGTTATCTTTATCTGATGCATGGTTTAAGTTCCTGAAATCCATGCAGAGTCTGATTTCCCCAGACTTTTTCTTTACTGGTACTAGATTTGATACCCAATTAGAGTGTCTGACTTTGAAGATGATTCTCGCGTCCAATAAATTCTTCACTTCACTTTGAATGAGTGGTTCCAGTTTCGGATGCATTTTCCTCAAAGGTTGCTGATATGGATTGATGCCTGTTTTAATGGGAACGACATGCTTGATGATGCTGGTATCATATGTCTTTAACTCTTGGTACGTCCAGGCAAAGACATCTTTGTATTGTTTAAATAGACTGATGAACTTGTCTCTTTCTGTCGGCAAACAACATTTGCCGAGATTCACGAACTTTGGTGCCATTTCAGTCCCCAAATTTATCAGCTTGAACTGTAGAGTTGAGCTGTGAGTCTTCACGTTGGCGGGTCTCCTAAACGTTTCATTCAAGTCAGACATCTTTTCTAACGTTCTGACCCCTTTAGGAATGAAATTATCAAATTTCATCTCTGCCTGGTGTTCTTCATCATCAATAATCGCTCCTTTGAATACCTCATCATTTGTTAAACATTCTATAATTTTCTAGTCATCATCGAACACCCGCAGGTTGGTAATCATATCAGGTACTAAAGGCCTGAAAAGCAATTCAACAGTACATCGATTATTTGAGGGTACAAGCCTAGTGGCCGAAGTGGCTAATAAGTCAGCTGCTGCGTTTTTAATTCTTGGGATTGAAATAATGTTGAATGCATTAAAACATTTCAGAAGGTCCCATACCTCATTCTGGTAAGCTTTTAAGTGAGGAGAAATACAGTGGATTTGATTCCGGATGTGTTTCATAATAATTTCAGAATCCCCAAAAAATTTTAAATTACTTACCTTCAATTCAATCGCTTTTTTGAGTCCCTGCACCAGTGCTTCATACTCAGCTGTATTATTAGTACATTCAAACTCTAATCTACATGAAAGGAAATGTTTATTCTTCTGTGGGTCAATTAGGACACAGCCGGCCCCTGACCCTTCTAATGTCTTAGAGCCATCGAAAAATAAAGTCCAAAAATCATTAACTATTGAAAATGAATCTACTCCTACTGCTAAGTCTACTATTTTACAATCAATCTCGTCAGCCTGCGAGAATCGAAGGAGATCAGGCTGAGTATCAGATGGGTTGCCGGCTTCTTCCGCTTGATAATTCCCTGGTTCCAACTCAAGAAAATAATTCCCCAATACAGAATCCACAGGTATATTCTTCTCATCCAGTTGGGTAACATTGTACTTCATGTGGGGTTCTCTTAGAATATTGATCTGGTTTGGACTCCCCTTGTATGGCAACCACAGGTGCGACCAATCTGAAGCGAAATATCCATTTAATTTGGCTGACCAATCTCTACTCGGGACCAGACCGTAAGCGTCTGGTATATCAGCCACTATGATGTTAATAACTTGGCATACTTTGTCATTGGATGCCAGACGGAGTAGGACATATTTCATCTCACCAATTACCTTAACGTTTGTCCTATCCAACTGAACCACCCTCCATGTGGTTGGCTTTGGCTGCCCATTTATCTTCTTACATACTTATATGGGCATGACATTAATGGACGCCCCTGAATCTACCGGACAATTGTGTACGTTATGATTTAAAATTTCAAACGTTAGGAGGAAAGGCAGATGTTTAGCTTTAGACTCAACTCCAACGCTGGTTTCCCCAATTTCTTCTTCATCATGAGGTTGATTGTCAGTGGGCAGCTTGTCATCTGATGCTTCAAGTGCTTTCAACAATCTCTCTTTTTGATGCGGCACCTTACACATTTTGAATAGTGGAACATTCACTTTTAACTTTTTCAAATCCTCCACAATGTCATAATTCATCGGCTGTCCAATTGGATGTGGTTTGTCAGCATTTCCTTCACTTGGCTTGGCTGTTGTATCATCCTGTCTAGGACTTTGGCTGGTAATCATGAATTCTGGAATCTTATCAGCTAAGGCTTTATTTTGAAACTTCTTCTTAACATCTCTCTGCAGCCTTCTGATCTTTGGAAGAATAAGACTGTCGTCCTTAACCATTCCTTGGCTTCTTGTGGCCACGTTGGTCTCCATAATGCCCTTGTATCCCTGAGTGTTTCCTTCTTCAGCATCAAATAATGAGACAGAATTCCATAATGCCAAGGTCTCCTTTTCCTGATCTTCATTAGACGTAGAGGCAGAATTTTCTTTTCTTTCTTCATCTCCTTCTTCTGTTAACCTAGAATCCAGCAGTTGATTCATCACTAGCGTCATAGAGTTTATCCATTGTGGACAATTCTTTTCATAGTGTGGCTATTGGTGGAAAGTGCAGAAATTATCCATGCCGACCTCTGTTAGATTCATGGATGCAACATTGTGAGGAGGAGGATTAGAATGATCCTTATCCTCTCTTTTCTTATAATATCGCTTATAAAACCTTTGTGCCTCCTTTTCTTTTTCCATGTCTATGATCTTGTTGGAAAGCTTCTACATCATATTGGCCATATTTTCCATATCTGGCGACTTTTCTTCTTTAGGCTTAGCAAACAATAAGGCTTTTATCCCCGCACCTTTCTCTCCTCATTGTTCTGGATAATCTTCAATACTTTCTCTTTCCGCTTCCACCACTTCTGCCTCTTCATATGTCTCTGTCAGATTAGGCTTGGCCCTACCTTTTGCAAACATGGCCAAATCAGGACCCAAAGCTGAAGTATAGTACTCAATCAGTACTTTGTCTGAAGGCTTATCTGTTTCGGAGAAGTTCTTAAGATATGCTGCAAACCTTTGTGTGAAACTGTGCACTTTCTCCTTTTTCTCTTTCTTCAATGCACATAGTCCTTTCATGAGGGCAGCATGAGTCTTTTGGGTCGCATACTTACTTCTGAAAATCCTCTCAAAGGTATTCCAGTCCGAAATCGAGTTAGCAAGAAACCCAAAATACCATGAAGCTGCAGCTCCTTTAAGTGTATGCGGGAAAAGTCGACATACTACATCTTCATGCTCTCCAGCCCTTAAACCCTCTATTGCAAAGTAGAAACTCTGCAGATGATCATCCACTAGGATTTTCTCATTGGGGTAAGTCATGTAATGGAGGTGTTAGATTTAGAGGTGATCTGGCTCTCCATGCAGGTGGTGGATTTTGTGGGTTGGGGGGTTGGTTTGCATTTACGCCAGCCATGAGTCGGGGTGGAGAGTGAGGAGGTGAAACAACTGGAGTATGAGCAGGAGAACTGTGAGGGGTTTCTAGGCCTTCTTGATTCAAAGGTAACTCAACTTCTTGTAAAGCAGATTCTACAAGCTCTTCCCAGTCTTCGACCAACATTGAGTCTTCTATTACAGGACGATCTTTCTTTTTATACTCTCTTCTGGGTAGTTCAGGGATGACTGGAAATCCTCCAATATTATTTACATACGCTCTGGTGTGTCTTCTCAGATCATTAACAATTTCATTGTCAACAGAATATAGATGTTCTCTTTCTTCCAGAATTGGGTTATGAAATCCACTGCTTTCAGGATTGTTACCGGTGGAAAGTTCTTAGGAAAACGGGTTTCCTTGGCCAGCCATGCACTGGCGGCCCTCCTTCTAGTGCCAAAACTGTTGAGGCCTAGAAATTTGTAAGCAGCAATAGTAAAGGATTCTCCCCAATCAACATTCCCAACTAGCCCGTTGACTCTTTGGTATAGGGAATCCGTCCGGTTTGCGGTCCGGCTACCGTAGGTCAAGGTACAAAACAACAATTTTACCGGTTGCGGCCCAGTCCACTGAGTTTTTTTTTTTTGTATTTTGACTAAATTATGAAATGCAAGTGCCTAATTAATAATGCAGGGTGATAAATTGCTAGGGGCCGTCACAAAGTGATGCGCAGGTTCTTACCTCTCGTCTTAAGGCGCGCCAACATTTAAATCACATACAGCAAGTAAATAAACTAACTACCTAAATCTATCCCTAGGGAGCAAGGTTATCATTCGTTAGTGAGTAATACATTCCGTACATGCATTACGAACAGTTACAGATAGCTGATACTTCATTCAAAACACGTGAACAATTACAGATATTTAAACAACCAGATAGCCGATTATTTTACGAACAACATTTATTACTCACAGTGGAAGAAATCCGAAAGATACTGAAGAACATTTAACAAGAACATAGGTTCAGGAAATTAAATACTCTCACAGTAAATGAAACATAGCTGAAAACAAAATAGTTCCTCTTCAACATTATTCATTGAGTCGCATTGATACATTCCACATTTCACTCTCTCCAGTAGGCAAAATTGCAGTTTCCTTTGCAAAACAAAGTAGTTCCTCTTACAAGTAAACATTTACAAAATTTCCCAGGGAAAAAGCCCCTTCTAATTTCTACATTCCCCTTATTTAACTACACACGCCCATCTTTTGGGCTGTCCCCCAACATATGACTTTTCCGTTCCCTAACGCTTCATATCCTTTGTTGGGGCGCATACTCCATGTTGGGGTAACTCCGCGGTTAATTAGAAAATTTGTAAGAGGAGTTATCGGTCAAAACAGTCTTAGGGGTATCGGGGAAAGTTAAAACACCTTTTTTGTAATAAAACCCGTGGTTGAAATCCAGGGTTTAGGGTTTTGGGTGCCCATGGTTTAAGACCATGGTTTTGTAAAAATGTGCAGTATAAATAGGCGCTTGTGTAAAGAAGATAGGTTAGGTTTTATGATGAAAGAAAGATTAAGGTGAAGCTAAGATTGGTTTTGTAAGAAAAGGTTAAGTCCCAGCTGTGTGCGTGGACGACCTCTGCAGCTGTGTGCGCAGAGGGGTTTTGTAAGGAAGATTAAGGAACGACCTGCAGCTGTGTGCGCAGGGGCCTGCTGCTGTGTGCGCGGCTTTTGAGGACTGAAAGGATCTGCAGCTGAGTGCGCAGATCAAACTGTGGTTTTGTAGCAAGTTGAATAGAACACAGTTTGTGGACGTAGCCCCTACACTGGGGGTGAACCACGTTATATCTGGTGTTATGGTTTCTTGTGTTGTTCTGTTTCTGTTTCTTTTATGCATTAATGATTGTATACATCTGATAAGTAGATCGCTGCAAATATTTAGCTTCGCTGTGAATTCCCCATAGTGGGTTGAGCAAGTAACGACTGTTTAATTATCCGTGAAGTTGTATATGAATGAATGGTAAAATTTTTATAGTATTGATTAATAAGATTATTAAGGCTAAGGTACAGTAATCCCCCTCTCGGCTTGCAGAAACCTGATTCTGCGGCACCCCATAGTTGTTTTGGGTGAGACTGCAACCTGCGCGCAGGTTGTTGCCGAAAGGGCCAACACTGTGGGTCTTTTGTTGGTGCGACACAAAAGGTTTAAACAAGGGTCTGCCCTACTGCCCAACAAATTGGTTCCGTTGCCGGTTGAAATCAGTACCTGCTCACGAGGGGTTTACATTGTACCTCAGAGGCTATGATCTGGAGGCCCTCTGTGAAGGAAATCAGTGACTGGTTTGCTGAGATCTGTTTGAAATTTGCGCAGCAAGAGAACGCCAATCCGCGGTGTAGTGCAAGTGAATTTTTACAAAGGTATGTTTTTTGTGATGCTTATGAAAATTTTTTTGGTAGTATCCACATAGAGTTGCACCAGTGGTTGTCTAGGTTAACAGAGAGGAGGACGAACTTTCAATCTCGACGGATTCCTGTGTGGACCCCCGCAAGGGTCAATCTTGTGCAACATGTGAACAACGAGATATCCCACGCTGTTGACTTCTGGATGACGCGAACGTTGGAAGCCTTTGTAACAGAGTTTGCCATTGACACGAGCACCTCTTTCAGCGAAGCCGAACGACAGTTTTTCAAAGGTCCCCGTGGTAAGTTTTTGAATTTATTAAGCTTAAGGATTAAAATACTATTGGCTGAAAAGGGTATATTGCTGTTTGAATCAGACTATTTGTTTAGTTGTACTAACATATGTTTGCAAGTGACACTCCCTTCGACGAGCAAAGCGGGTTGCTGCGAAACGGAAAAAGGTATAAGCAAGATTTTGACCCCTCTTCCTTAGGTCAGGTTACCGCGTCCACCCCTTTAAACCTTGAAGAGTCAGATTCCAAAGACGACCCTTCGGTTAGAAACCCTCCGGTCACCCCGCAACACCGCTCCGCGACCCCTGAAATTCCATCGCAGTCTGAGAGTCCACCAGGCCCGAGTATTCTGGCCACAGGCCAGTCTGCCCCCGTATATCCCCCCCCATCCACATCCTGTCCCCCTCACAACCCCCCCAGAAACTCCATGGCCCACCTCGTTGATGACATTAAACTCCCCATCTTTAAAGGCACGGGATCAGAAGACCCAGAACAGTTCTGGTTTCTCTGTGAAGCGGTATGGAACGCGAAGAAAATTACAGATCCAGATGTGCGAGCTGCGCAGATCATTACTTCTTTTTGGGACCAGGCTCTGACATGGTTCATGAAATTTTCCAGCACTCAGAGCCCTACTTTAGGCGAGATCAAGGCGGCCATAATCAAAGAATTTAAGAAGCCTAAATCGGAGTCGCAGAGCATCACTGAACTCAAGGAGATTCAACAGCGGCGCGGAGAATCCATCTGGGACTTTGATCAGAGATTCAAAGTTCTACTGGACCAAGTCAGCTTTACCATTAGTCCTACGTAGCACAAGGAATGGTTTATTGCAGCATTGTTACCACATATCCGAACTCCACTCATGCAACAGAAGGTTGCTGACCAGCAAGAGGCTCTGGAAATCGCTATGAAACTGGAGACTGCCCCTGTCGGATATGACTCTGGGATTGCTCAAATCCAAGCGTAGCTAGCTACGATGGCCCTAGAACTTCGCGAGATGAAAAAGGGAAAACCTGATCGTGAAGAGGTTTGGTGTACGCAATGTCGGACCGAAGGTCACGACAAGGAACGGTGCCCTCTGGTAAACAAGTACCTGCAGACCGGTGCACCGAACCCCTTTCCACCTCAAGTTCTCTATTGTGAGCTCTGCAGAATGACAGGTCAACACCGACCTGAGAACTGTTACCTGCTGCAAAGGTATGGGCAGGGACCTAAGAACTCCTACTGTAAATTTTGCAAATCTGTAGGTCATAATGAGGATGAGTGCCGCACTTATGATGCCTACCGGGTGCACACTGAAGGCCCACATAACGATAGTTATGGTTACCACGGGGGTGCTTCTGGACGAGGTACTTCTGGAGGCCATGGAGGCATGGCCGGGTGAGGCCGAAGCCAATTTGTGTGTTACAATTGTAATCAAGCTGGGCATTTGGCTCGCGACTGTCGGAACCCCACTACGACGTGTCGGTATTGCCGCGCCGTAGATCATGTGATTGAGCAGTGTCCCCAGTTGATCGCTAAGATTCAGGCATGACCGAATACCCCTACTCAGAGCCTCCAGATGATTTCTGTGGAGCCCCACCCTGTGGCAACCATCAATGTCGTTACACGAAGTGGAGTCACGACACACATCCAAAAGACGCCAAACCGATCTTTCGAAGCTCTAGTTCGTAAGGCTCCTGAGAAAATTCCTGCATTTGATATCATCAGAGGGAAAGAGACATTCACGGAGGCCAAGAAAGATTTTGCTGGCCCTAGCCCACCCAGTGCACCTGCGCAGCCTCAGTCGCCACCCTGCGACGCATCGCTGGATAAAGCAAGTATACTATCTACCTTTTTGCAAAGTTGCCTCAAACTCTTAAGAAATCAAGCTGCTCTGAATGAGCTGCAGAACGTCATCGCTTCCTGTGAATCTCTGCAAAGTTGTGGTCAGGATAAAACTGTTCATCGAGTCAGCAGGACCGGTAGGGAAATGCGATTAAATGCTCAGATAGGGGCATATGATATGACCGATGTTATTCTAGACTTAGGGTCTGATGTAAATGTTTTAACCAAACAAACCTGGGAACAAATGGGGAAACCTACCCTTGCCTGGTCCCCTATACAGTTGAGGCTAGCCAACCAGCAAAAGATTGTACCTTTAGGCAGATTCCTGGATCTCCAAATAGATATTGACGGAGTCAGCACCTTCGCGGACTTCAAAGTAATTGAGATCATTGATGACAGCAACCCTTACCCGGCCCTGCTAGGAATTGAATGGGCAATGGCAAATGCCGCAGTCATCAACCTAAAGAAGAGACAAATGGTCTTCGAAGGGAAAGACTTCAGGGTCATCCTGCCCCTGGATCCTTCACAAGGGGAACGGTACACCGAGCCAATCCCCCATGAGGATCAAGTTGATGTGGAACCTATATCTACTATCACGGCGCAGGAAGAAGGTTATGCGGATCCTCCGGCCGCAGGGTGGGAGTCGGGTAGCTCCTGTATGACGGACTCTGAAGATGAATTAGAAAGTTGGCAACACCAATTATCTGAGCACCATAGGGGCAGCAATGTCGGCCTTACCAAGTCTCTCAGATGGGTCGACTCCCAAACCCGTAATATACCTGTGTATGATGGTTCGATAGATCCTGAACCGTTTATTGCACAATTCTTGGATCAGATACCTGACCTACAGAAAATGGAGGCCCTAGAGTCAGCATTCAGAGCCACAGCAGTCAGATGGTGGACAGGCCATAAGAAGCACATCCCTACCTGGGAAGCATGTCAGAAGCTCCTTCGCCTGCGGTTCTCAGACCAGTTGGCAACGGTATGAAGTAAGTTTGATGGAAAAACTATCCCCCAGGACCACTTAAGCAAATGCTACGAGGCATGGAAGTATGTCCCTCAGGATGAGTGGGTACATAGATTTGTGCACACGCTGGGACCATTGGCGAAGAACTGGTACGCGGAGGCTGAACTTCGCCAAGATACTGTAAGTTGGGATTGTCTTGTTCATAGCTTTGTTCATACCTTTTCTACTAATGATGTCTGTCCAACCCTAGACACAGCTATCCGGATCATCAATACTAAGGTATTTAACGATCAAGAAGTGACAGAAAATCACCCTGATTGGGCCACACAAGAAGGCTTCACAGTTGAATGTTATAACTTCACAGTCGACGAAGAAGAGGATCCGCGCCGTCTTGATATCCCTGAGTCAGAAAGATATTGTGACGTGCATGGACCGGCAGTCGAAGTTCCTGAAGTGACGCAGCCCTTGAAGATGCTTACAGTTAACATTGGATCCGAAGCACAGCCTAAGTTTGCTACCATTGGCGACTATTGGGATGACGAGATGGTAAGCAAGGTAACTCAATTGCTCCACGAATACCAAGATCTGTTTCCGACAAAGTTCTCCGAAATGAAAGGTATCTTGGGAGATATTGGAGTAATGAAGATCCCCTGAAGCCTGACACCAAGCCTGTGAAGCAGCGCCCTTATAGATTGAATCCAAAATACAAGGAAAAGGTTAAGCTAGAGTTGGAAAAGATGCTTGCTGCAGGAATAATCGAACCTATTGAAGAATTTGAGTGGGTCAGTCCTATGGTCGTCCAGGAGAAGAAGACTAAGGGTGAAATCCGAATCTGTGTCGATCTAAGGAAACTCAATGATGCCTGTTTGCATGACCCTTTCCCCACTCCCTTTACAGATGAAGTGCTCGACAATGTCGGAGGTCAAGAAATATACTCTTTTACCAATGGTTTTTCGGGCTACCATCAGATCCGAATTGCTCCAGAGGACTGACACAAGACAACCTTTGCTACCGAAATGGGATCCTTCCAGTATACTGTCATGCCCTTCGGGTTGAAGAATGCACCTGCCATATTTTCCCGCGTAGTCATCTCCGCCTTTAAAGAATACATACATAAATTTTTAGAAGTCTACTTTGATGACTGGACTATTTTTGGGCTAGTAAAAGACCATATAACTAGTTTGAGACTTATGTTGGACAAATGCAGACAGCACCAAATCTCCTTGAATTTAAAAAAGTGCATCTTCTGTGCGCCTTTTGGCATTCTACTTGGTCATGTGGTATGCAAGCAGGGATTGATGATGGACCCCGCAAAGATCGCTATCATTGTGAACCTACCACCTCCAAAATCCGTCAAACAACTTCGAACAACACTTGGTCACACCGGCTACTATAGAAAATTTATCCAAGGATATGCCAAGATTACCGCCCCAATGGAAAGGCAGCTAAAGAAAGATATTAAGTTCGAATGGAATCCAGAATGCCAAGCAAGCCTCGACATTCTGAAAGAAAAAATGGTCACTGCCCCTATCCTAGTATTCCCTGACTGGAACAAGGAATTTCATGTGCATGTGGATGCATCCTCTATTGCTTTAGGTATTGTGCTCGCTCAGCCAGGCGCAGGTAATATCAATCACCCTATCTCTTTTGCCAGCAGGAAGTTGTCTACAGTGGAGAAAAATTATACTAAGACAGAACGCGAAGGTCTTGCTATGGTATATGCATTACAAAAATTTCGGCATTATCTTCTAGGATCTCATTTTAAGATGTTTACTGACCATTTTGCTTTGAAGTACTTAGTTAACAAACCTGTGCTAGGAGGAAGAATATGTAGATGGTTAATTCTATTTCAAGAATATGATTTTGAGATCATTGTTAAGCCTGGACGACTTAACCTAGGACCTGACCACTTGTTGAGGCTCGAATCAGGCGAAGAACCTACCAAGATGGACGAGGGCCTCCCTGATGCACAATTATTCGCTATACAGATAGTTGATGAATATTTCCAGGATATTGCTCAGTATGTGTCTACAGGTATCCCCCCTTCAGAGATGACTACACAGCAGAAGAAGCAGTTGGTGGTTCGAGCCGCGGACTTCACTTTAATAGCAGGACATCTGTATAAGATGGGACCAGATGAGATACTGCGCAGATGTGTTTTGGAACATGAAAAACCTCTAATATTGGCAGAGGCACACTCTGGTGCAGCAGGAGGTCACTATGCAGGAAAAGCAACAGCGCAGAAGATTTTGACAGCCGGCTTATGGTGGCCCACACTTCACAAAGATGCAAGAGAATACTGCCACAGCTGCGACATCTGTCAGAGGACAGGTAAACCATCTAGGAGGGATGAAATGCCCCTAGCTCCGCAAGTAACATTACAGGCCTTTGACAAATGGGCCATTGACTTTGTTGGTCCTATCAACCCCCCTGCGAAAAATTCAGGAGCCAGATACATCATTACAGAAACTGATTATCTTACCCGTTGGGCCGAAGCTCAACCCGTCAAGACCTGTAGCGCTGCTACTGCTGTAAAGTTCATCTTCGACAACATCTTATCCAGATTTGGGTGTCCCAAAGTTCTTATGAGTGATCAAGGGTCACATTTCCTGAACAGGACTATTGAAGTATTGACTGAAGAATTTCAGGTGTATCATCAAAAGAGTACCGCATATCACCCACAAGCAAATGGGACTGTCGAAGCTTTTAACAAAATCCTTGAGCATGCATTGACAAAGGTTTGTAACACTAACAGGAATGATTGGGATCTTCGAATTCCAGCAGTGCTATGGGCTTACAGAACTACTTACAAAAAGTTGACAGGCCATACACCCTTTCGACTGGTTTATGGGCAAGAAGCTGTCATGCCCATGGAATACATTGTTCCCAGCCTCCGGATATCCGCTTTCACCGAGATGGATGACCCAGCCATAATCACAGAGAGACTGAAACAGATATTAGCACTTGAAGAGGATAGATTTGTCGCAGGATTCCAACAATAGGTGCAGAAAGCTCGAGAAAAAGCGTGGCATGACAGACACATCAAGAGGAAACATTTTCAGCAGGGTGATCTCGTGCTCCTTTATGACAGCAAATTTATGAAGTTCCCTGGAAAGTTTAAGACACATTGGAAAGGACCGTATGTAGTACAGAAAGTTATTGACGGGGGCGCAGTCCAGCTAGCCAAGTTAAATGGTGATCTTTTTCCCTCTATGATAAATGGGAGCCATTTAAAAAAGTACACGGACAGGCCAGATATTCAGAATAGGAGGTAGCACTAAGCAAATAAGTGAAGATGCTTGTCGCATTATGGATTATCGTAGTCTGTATTGACTACAGGATGCGAAGCTACAAGTGATCGTAGGTCGCAGGGTCAGATTGTGTCAAAGTCGAAGGTTGTCAAGGTGTGTCGCAGCCCAAAATGTGACGGATGGGACATACTGAAATCGGCGGCGCTGGCACGAGAGCCGCTCTCATGACTGGTCATAATGAGATTTTGGGAAAATCCGGTGCTGTGTGGAGAAGATTTCCGGAACTCCGCCAGATTTGGCGATATCACTGCACCATGATGACAAATTTTGCCTCGGGATTCTATAAGGAGCCATCTCGACCTGTGTTTTCTGCCTTAAGCATCTGTGAGATATTTAGCCCGAACTATGTCGAATGACTGTAACGTTCAGGAGCTAGTACGTGAAGTAAGGGACAGAGATCTGCAGCACCTGCTGAGTACTCTGCCAGTACATCCTTACCTGGCTAAGTACATCGACAGGCAGGAATTTGCTCTAAATTTGCAGAGACGGACAGGAGTTTGCTCTAACGTAGAGCAACAAAGGGCATGAGGCCTCGCAGAAAGACTTTGGGGAATCCCGCCCTGCAATATTTCAACGTAGCAGAACTATGGCAGCTATATTCCTTCTGCAATGGGACATGCAATCCCAGGGGACCCCCAAGTTGTAGATGGTTAGGCATCGGCAATTGGAGTAAAGGATGGCGTTGCAGGTGGGTCGCGACGGTTTTCAAAGAACAGAAGTCGGCAGCTGGCACAAGCATGGAGAGCTTCAGCAAGCAGTACACTATGTTTCGTCAGCGGAAGTCTGCCACCAAGGAAGCCGAAGAGTGTCCCGGGACGGGCCACTAGTGAGTCTTAGGGGCCTGTTGGGGCGCATACTCCATGTTGGGGTAACTCCGGGGTTAATTAGAAAATTTGTAAGAGGAGTTACGGGTCAAAACAGTCTTAGGGGTATCGGGGAAAGTTAAAACACCTTTTTTGTAATAAAACCCGTGGTTGAAATCCAGGGTTTAGGGTTTTGGGTGCCCATGGTTTAAGACCATGGTTTTGTAAAAATGCGTAGTATAAATAAGCGCTTGTGTAAAGAAGATAGGTTAGGTTTTATGATGAAAGAAAGATTAAGGCGAAGCTAAGATTGGTTTTGTAAGAAAAGGTTAAGTCCCAGCTGTGTGCGTGGACGACCTCTGCAGCCGTGTGCGCAGAGGGGTTTTGTAAGGAAGATTAAGGAACGACCTGCAGCTATGTGTGCAGGGGCCTGCTGCTGTGTGCGCGGCTTTTGAGGACTGAAAGGATCTGCAGCTGAGTGTGCAGATCAAACTGTGGTTTTGTAGCAAGTTGAATAGAACACAGTTTGTGGACGTAGCCCCTACACTGGGGGTGAACCACGTTATATCTGGTGTTGTGGTTTCTTGTGTTGTTCTGTTTCTGTTTCTTTTATGCATTAATGATTGTATACATCTGATAAGTAGATCGCTGCAAATATTTAGCTTCGCTGTGAATTCCCCGTAGTGGGTTGAGCAAGTAACGACTGTTTAATTATCCGTGAAGTTGTATATGAATGAATGGTAAAACTTTTATAGTATTGATTAATAAGATTATTAAGGCTAAGGTACAGTAATCCCCCTCTCGGCTTGCAGAAACCTGATTCTACGGCACCCCATAGCTATTTTGGGTGAGACTGCAACCTGCGCGCAGGTTGTTGCCGAAAGGGCCAACACTGTGGGTCTTTTGTTGGTGCGACACAAAATGTTTAAACCTGGGTCTGCCCTACTGCCAAACATCCTTCGGTTTTGTCTTTTCTTGCATACTCATGATTGGTTAAGTAATTGTTGTATGCTTCGGACTAGCACTTTCGTTGTCTTCGAAGTGGTTTTGGTCATACCACCATCAACGGTCCGCCTCCCTTCTTGCCGTGGCAGTTTCATCATTTTCCAGGATTTCACCTACAATCAACAACGAGAGCCATTCATTGGAAAACATAACTGCAAAAATAATGCGAACTGAAAATACCAATCCACAGGAAATGACTGGGTGCATCTCTATAATCGACAAGAGGCTGGATTAAGCCTTTTGGGCGGGAATATCTGAAACGGCCCTCGCAAAGCTTTGACATCGGATAGGAACAGGCTCTCCTAGCCGCAACGGTGGAAAGAAAAGAGCTAACGTGGTGTGAAAACATGGGCTGGAGAAAATTAAATCGGAAGTCGGACGGCTTTGGACATCGGATACAGGACGAATTTCCCAGCCGCAACGACAGAAGGGAAAAAAGTTAAAGCACGCAGGCGG
The DNA here is from genome assembly GCA_001517045.1 of Pseudotsuga menziesii. NCBI lineage: Eukaryota > Viridiplantae > Streptophyta > Pinopsida > Pinales > Pinaceae > Pseudotsuga > Pseudotsuga menziesii. The sequence continues at coordinate 14,217 of LPNX010254121.1, read as the reverse complement.
GAGAATTTCACTTCGGACATCGGAAGATTTAGGACATCAGAGGCTGAATCGCTTTAGGAGCCGCAACGGCGGAAAAGACGGGGGTTTAAGACCTTCGATTCGCAGGTGGGAAAGGCTAAATCGGAAATCAGAGCATTTTGCGCTTCGGATGCAAGACCCTTTTGGGAGCCGCCACGGCGGAAGAGAGAAGGATTGGAGCTTCCGATTCAAAATAAAAAGACACTTGGCTCAAGAAAACATAAGTTCTTTGAAAAGTTAAGGATCAGCAACAGCTAAAGTCATTCTTCCTGCGAAATGGCGGTCTTATAGGACAAAGAGTTGACTTCCCCTAATTCACAACTTCGATCCAACAAGAAAATCAGACACAAAATGATCTCTAAAAAAAAGTCGCAATCTGATATTTAGAATCAAAGCAAGATCTCACGAGATCAAACAACTTTAAATGATAAGGAGGGGCCCAAAATTTAAGAAAATTGGGGAGAAAAGTTGCAGCTGCAACAACTGGCGATTGCTTGGTGAACCTAGATCTCTAGGCGATCAACCTTTGAGTGACAGACTGTTTAACAACAAAAAGAATCATATTGAATTCTTCCAGCAATATGGATTTCTTAAATAACAGCAGTGTGTACCCTTAATCATTGATGACAGTCCAATTAGGGAGAGTGGAAACCAAAATCGTCAAGTCCAGATAACTATGCTGAGGCCGGAGGATGAATTTCATTATTACCTTTGTCTTCAGGTGGCTAAAATATTTGGACACCACAGGATTGGAGCATATGGTAAACAGAAATATTTGCTTGTTCCTCATTCCCATGCCATTTTCACCCTTTTCTTGTGCTTTCGGAATTTTGTCCTATTTCATATGAGTTTTCTTACATGCCTTTCTTACTGAATTTTGATTCAGGATCCTCTATCCCATAGTGTCCTTTTGTGTGAGTGGTGTACTTCAATTTCAAACCCACGGACGAAGAGGATCTTTCGGCAATTAAGTATTTGTAATCCAGCATCTGCTTTGATGTATGATGTTTCCATAGGAGTTCTTTGATTCCTATCTGCCCTCTAGCATCCATTTCTTGGCATGGGATCATTTATATTTAATACACTATTCACCTTGCTTCTTTCCATGGGTCCTCTGCCGTCGTCCCCTAGACATTTTAAGTGTGACGTGGATGGGGCCTCAACACAGTATTCCGGACTATTTGAATCCGGCTTATTTCACAAGGGTTAAGCGGGACTTTAATGCACACAGATTTCTTCGAGAAAACTGCTATACTGGAAGAAATTCTTTCATATAAATTAGCAACACATAGTCTAACACCAAAACGTTTATCAAACCCAAAAATTTTGGATGTATTCCATGCAACCGCAGGTTTGCTCCCTTTATTGAAATCAACGAAACAAGCTAAAACAAAATCAACAAAAGCAAACTGGAAACATGACTCAAAAGACAGCCGGGCGGATTATTTATGTACAAGACAGAAAAAATCAGACAGACTCAGGAAAAATAAGGTTTGAGAACCAAACTATTTACTGGTAGGTTCTCCTCCCACCCCTGCATATCTTGCAACTTGTAAGTAGAAGGACAAAGCTTGGCTGCAATCTGAAAAGGGCCTACCCACAACTGCTGGAACTTGGTATGATTTCCTTTCTCATCATGGGGATGGTCCCATTTGAGGACTAAGTCTCCTACTTCAAAGTCTTTTGTCCCAGCTTTATGTTTGTCAAACCATCTCTTAACTGACTCTTGTTGCTGCTTAAAGCGTTCTTTGGCTTTCGACCTGGCTTCTTCAACTTTCAGGAGATTATATATTCTTATTTGTAAAACTTCATCATCCGACCCCCTAGACTCTTAAGCTAGAATGGAAGATGGTAGCATGATATTGGGAGGAAGGATGGCCTCTTTACTGTAGACAAGGGTATATGGGGATACTCCAATTGCAGACTTGGGGGTGACTCTATCAGCCCAAAGGGAATTGGGTAAGGCTGAGTGCCAACTCCTCTAGTTTTCTATTACAGTCTTCTTCAGAATTCTAATGAGGTTTTTATTAGAGGATTCATCTAGGCCATTCCCTTGTGGATAGTAATTAGCAGAATAATGCAATTTTATCCCTTTATCATGAGAAAATGTAGTCAATTTAATTGATGAAAAGTATTTAGCATTATCAAATACTAACGAAATTGGAACTCCAAACCTGGTCATGATATGATCTTGTAGGAAGCTGATGACTTCGTCTTCATTTATCTTGCACAGTGGGATAGCTTCAACCCAGCGAGTGAAATAATCAGTCGCAGTAAGGATGTACTTGTGCTGTAGGGATGAATTTGGCTTTATTTCTCCAATAATGTCAAGCCCCCATTGCTCAAATGGTTCCGTGATCATCACAGGATTTAGGGGCGTTGTTGCTTTAGGCTGTCTTCCACCACACCTTTGGAAAATATCACACTTTCTGACGTGTGCATGTGCATCCTTGAAGATTGTAGGCCAGTAATAACCGGCTCTGAGGACCTTGTGGGCTGTAGTGTCCCCTGAATAATGTCCCCCAACCGGACCATCATGCAATTTAGACATTACTTTCTTAGCATCTTCTTTCTCCAAGCATCTCAGAAGGACTCCATCATAGTTTTTCCTGAATAGTATTCCTTCAACAAGTTGATAGGAGGCTAATTTAAGACGCAAAGCTCTTCTTTGCTTGGAATTCCAATGTTCTGGTTGCAGCCCTGACTGTAAGTAATGTACAAGGTCTCTATACCAAGACTCAGGAGCTGTAAACAAAGGGCATACATCCATTACATGTAATTCGGCATCATCGTCCCAGGCTTGTTCTTCATTGTTCCCACTTTTAGTCATCAATTTGCATAACCCTTGACCTTTAACTATAGAGGCTGGCTTGAATTCAAGGTCATACTCTTGAAGAGCTGTTACCCAGTTGCCCCTCCTTTCTCCTAACTCTTTCTGTATGAGAAGGGATCTTACAGCTGGGTAGGGGACTATTACCTTGGTTCGATTCTTTAATATATAAGGCCTGAATTGCTTCACTGCCTTAAACACTGCATAAGCTTGCTTATCAATGGCTGGGTAATTTCACTCAGCCCCCTGCAGACCAGTACTCATAAAGGCGATTGGGAATTCATCCCCCCCATATTCCTTTTGCGTGAGTACAGCTGCAAGCGAATCATCGGATGCAAATGTATACATAATAAAGTCTTTATCAAAGTCGGGGATTTCAAGGAGGGAGCGTGTGCAACAGCAGTTTTAATTTTGTTGAAAGCATCCTTCTCAATATTAGTCCACTTAAATTGTGCATTCTGTTTGACCATCTGCTGTAGTGGTTTGATAGTCTGAGCGAAATCAGGCACAAACCTTCGTACAAAATTTATGGTTCCCATAAACGATTGCATTCCTTTTTTATTATGGGGCATGGGGATTTGTTCAATGGCCTTAATTCTTTCTGGGTTTATAGATATACCCTTCTTTGAAACTATGTGCCCCAGTAACTTGCCCTCAGTGACGGCGAACACGCATTTCTTGGGATTAAGCGAGATGCCGTACTTCCGATAGTGTTCAAAAATTTGTCTTAAGTGAAAAGCATGCTCTCCTCTTTTCTTTGAGAATATTGTAATGTCATCCAGGTACACTACAACACTTCATCCAATCAAACCACGGAAAGTTGTGTCCATAGCCCTCTGAAATGTCGCTCCAGCATTAATCAATCCATAGGCATCCTTCTATAGGCAAAGGTTCCCCATTTAGTTCTGAATGTTGTCTTTAATCTGTCTTCTTCGGCTACTAATACTTGATTGTAGCCAAAGAAACCATCTAATAATGAAAACAGCTTAGAACCTGAAACCATCTGTAGCAGCTGCTCCATGGGTGGCACAAGATAGTTATATTTATCTGATCCACATTTTAAGTTCCTGAAATCCATGCAGAGTCTGATTTCCCCAGACTTTTTCCTTACTGGTACTAGATTTGATACCCAATCAGAGTGTCTGACTTTGAAGATGATTCTCGCGTCCAATAACTTCTTCACTTCACTCTGAATCAGCGGTTCCAATTTCGGATGCATTTTCCTCAAAGTTTGCTGATATGGATTGATGCCTATTTTAATGGGAATGACATGATTGATGATGCTGGTATCATATGTATTTAACTCTTGGTACGTCTAGGCAAAGACATCTTTGTATTGTTTAAATAGACTGATGAACTTGTCTCTTTCTGTCGACAAACAACATTTGCCGAGATTCACAAACTTTGGTGTCGTTTCAGTCCCCAAATTTATCAGCTCGAACTGTAGAGTTGAGCTATGAGTCTTCATGTTGGTGGGTCTCCTAAACTTTTCATTCAAGTCAAACATCTTTTCTAACGTTCTGACCGCTTTAGGAATCAAATTATCAAATTTCATCTCTACCTGGTTTTCTTCATCATCAATAATCGCTCCTTTGAATACCTCGTCATTTGTTAAACATTCTATAATTTGATGGTCGTCATCGAACACCCACAGGTTTTTAATCATATCAGGTACTGAAGGCCTGAAAAGCAATTCAACGGTACATCGATTATTTGAGGGTACAAGCCTAGCGGCCGAAGTGGCTAATAAGTCAGCTACTGCATTTTTAATTCTTGGGATTGAAATAATGTTGAATGCATTAAAACATTTCAGAAGGTCCCATACCTCATTCTGGTAAGCTTTTAAGTGAGGAGAAATACAGTGGATTTGATTCCAGATTTGTTTCACAATAATTTCAGAATCCCCAAAAACTTTTAAATTACTTACCTTCAATTCAATCGCTTTTTTGAGTCCCTGCACTAGTGCTTCATACTCAGCTGTATTATTTGTACATTCAAACTCTAATCTAAATGAAAGGAAATGTTTATTCTTCTGTGGGTCAATTAGGACACAGCCGGCCCCTGACCCTTCTAATGTCTTAGATCCATCGAAAAATAAAGTCCAAAAATCATTAACTGTTGAAAATGAATCTACTCCTACTGCTAAGTCTACTATTTTACAATCAATCTCGTCATCCTGCGAGAATCGAAGGAGATCAGGCTGAGTATCAGATGGGTTGCCGGCTTCTTCCGCTTGATAATTCCCTGGTTCCAACTCAAGAAAATAATTCCCCAATACAGAATCCACAGGTATATTCTTCTCATCCAGTTGGGTAACATTGTACTTCATGTGGGGTTGTCTTAGAATCTTGATCTGGTTTGGAATCCCCTTGTATGGCAACCACAGGTGCGACCAATCTGAAGCGAAATATCCATTTAATTTGGTTGACCAATCTCTACTCTGGACCAGACCGTAAGCGTCTGGTATGCCAGCCACTATGATGTTAATAACTTGGCATACTTTGTCATTGGATGCCAGACGGATTAGGACGTCTTTCATCTCACCAATTACCTTAACGCTTGTCCTATCCAACTGAATGACCCTCCACGTGGTTGGATTTGGCTGCCCGTTTATCTTCTTACATACTGATATGGGAAGGACATTAATGGACGCCCCCGAATCCACCAGACAATTGTGTACATTATGATTAAAAATTTCAAACGTTAGGAGCAAAGGCAGATGTTTAGCTTTAGAATCACCTCCAATGCTAGTTTCCCCAATTTCTTCTTCATCCTGAGGTTGATTGTCAGCGGGCAGCTTGTCATCTGATGCTTTAACTGCTTTCAACAATCTCTTTTTTTGATGCGGCACCTTACACATTTTGAATAGTGGAACATTCGCTCTTACCTTTTTCAAATCCTCCACAATGTCATAATTCATCGGCTGTCCAATTGGATGTGGTTTGTCAGCATTTCCTTCACTTGGCTTGGCTGTTGTATCATCCTATCTAGGACTTTGGCTGGTAATTGTGAATTCTGGAATCTTATCAGCTAAGACTTTATTTTGAAACTTCTTCTTAACATTTCTCTGCAGCCTTCTGATCTTTGGAAGAATAAGACTGTCGTCCTTAACCGTTCCTTGGATTCTTGTGGCCACGTTGGTCTCCATAACGCCCTTGTATCCCTGAGTGTTTCCTTCTTCAGCATCAAATAATGAGACAGAATTCCATAATGCCAAGGTCTCCTTTTCTTGATCTTCATTAGACGTAGAGGCATAATTTTCTTTTCTTTCTTCATCTCCTTCTTCTGTTAACCTAGAATCCAGCAGTTGATTCATCACTAGCGTCATAGAGTTTATCCACTATGGACAATTCTTTTCAGAGTGTGGCTGTTGGTGGAAAGTGCAGAAATTATCCATGCCGACCTCTGTTATATTCATGGATGCAGCATTGTGAGGAGGAGGATTAGAATGATCCTTATCCTCTCTTTTCTTATAATATGGCTTATAAAACCTTTGTGCCTCCTTTTCTTTTTCCATGTCTATGATCTTGTTGGAACACTTATGCATCATCTTGGCCATATTTTCTAGATCTGGCGACTTTTCTTCTTTAGGCTTAGTGAACAATAAGGCTTTTCTCCCCGCAACTTTCTCTCCTAATTGTTCTGGATAATCTTCAATACTTTCTCTTTCCGCTTCCACCACTTCTGCCTCTTCATAGGTCTCTGTCAGAGTAGGCTTGGCCCTACCTTTCGCAAACATGGCCAAATCAGAACCCAAAGCTGAAGTATAGTACTCAATCAGTACTTTGTCTGAAGGCTTATCTGTTTCAGAGAAGTTCTTAAGATATGCTGCAAACCTTTGTGTGAAACTGTGCACTTTCTCCTTTTTCTCTTTCTTCAATGCACATAGTCCTTTCATGAGGGAAGCATGAGTCTTTTGGTTCGCATACTTACTTCTGAAAATCCTCTCAAAGGTATTCCAGTCCGGAATCGAGTTAGTATGCAACCCAAAATACCATGAAGCTGCAGCTCCTTTAAGTGTATGTAGGAAAAGACGACATACTACATCTTCATGCTCCCTAGCCCTTAAACCCTCTATTGCCAAGTAGAAACTCTGCAGATGATCATCCACTAGGATTTTCTCATTGGGGTCAAATTTAGGCAGCAATTTTTCAAAGGATTGCGGTAAGTCATGTAATGGAGGTGTTAGATTTAGAGGTGATCTGGCTCTCCATGCAGGTGGTGGATTTGGTGGGTTGGGGGTTTGGTTTGCATTTACGCCAGCCATGAGTCGGGGTGGAGAGTGAGGAGGTGAAACAACTGGAGTATGAGCAGGAGAACTATGAGGGGTTTCTGGGCCTTCTTGATTCAAAGGTAACTCAACTTCTTGTAAAGAATATTCTACAAGCTCTTCCCAGTCTTCGACCAACACTGAATCTTCTGTTACAGGACGATCTTTCTTTTTATACTCTCTTCTGGGAAGTTCAGGGATGACTGGAAATCCTCCAATCTTCTTTATGTACGCTCTGGTGTGTCTTCTTAGATCATTAACAATTTTGTTGTCAACAGAATATAGATGTTCTCTTTCTTCCGGAATTGGGTTATGAAATCCACTTCTTTCAGGATTGTTACCGGTGGAAAATTCTCTGGAAAACAGGTTTCCTCAGCCAACCATGCACTGGCGGCCCTCCTTCTAGCGCCAAAAATGTTGAGGCCTGGAAATTCGTAGGCAGAAATAGTAAAGGATTCTCCCCAATCAACATTCCCAACTAGCCCGTTGACTGTTTGGTATAGGGAATCCGTCCGGTTTGCGGTCCGGCTACCGTAGGCCAAGGTACAAAACAATTTTTTTTTTTTTGTATTTTGACTAAATTATGAAATGCAAGTGACTAATTAATAATGCAGGGTGATAAATTGCCAGGGGCTGTCACAAAGTGATGTGCAGGTTCTTACCTCTCATCTTAAGGCGCGCCAGCATTTAAATCACATACAACAAGTAAATAAACTAACTACCTAAATCTATCCCTAGGGAGCAATGTTATCATTCGTTAGTGAGTAATACATTCTGTACATGCATTATGAACAGTTACATACAGCTGATACTTCATTCAAAACACATGAACAATTACAGATATTTAAACAACCAGATAGCCGGTTATTTTACGAACAACATTTATTACTCACAGTGGAAGAAATCCCAAAGATACTGAAGAACATTTAACAAGAACATAGGTTCAGGAAATTAAATACTCTCACAGTAAATGAAACATTGCTGAAAACGAAATAGTTCCTCTTCAACATTATTCATTGAGTCGCATTGATACATTCCACATTTCACTCTCTCCAGCAGGCAAAATTGCAGTTTCCTTTATAAAACGAAGTAGTTCCTCTTACAAGTAAACATTTACAAAATTTCCCACGGAAAAATCCCCTTCTAAGTTCTACATTCCCCTTATTTAACTACACACGCCCATCTTTTGGGCTGTCCCCCAACGTATGACTTTTTCGTTCCCCAACGCTTCATATCCTTCGGTTCTGTCTTTTCTTGCATACTCATGATTGGTTAAGTAACTATTGTATGCTTCAGACTCGCGCTTTCGTTGTCTTCGAAGTGGTTTTGGTCATACCACCATCAACGGTCCGCCTCCCTTCTTGCCATGGTAGTTTCATCATTTTCCAGGATTTCACCTGCAATCAACAACGAGATCCATTCATTGGAAAACATAACTGCAAAAATAATGCGAACTGAAAATACCAATCCATAGGAAATGACTGGGTGCATATCTATAATCGACAAGAGGCTGGATTAAGCCTTTTGGGCGGGAAGATCTGAAACGGCCCTCGGAAGGCTTTGACATCGGACAGGAACAGGCTCTCCTAGCTGCAATGGAGGAAAGAAAAGAGCTAATGTGGTGTGAAAACGCGGGCTGGAGAAACTTAAATCGAAAGTCGGATGACTTTGGACATCGGACGTGGGACGACTTTCCCAGCCGCAATGGCGGAAGGGAAAAAAGTTAAAGCACGCAGGCAGGAGAACTTCACTTCGGACGTCGGAAGATTTTGGACATCGGAGGCTGAATCGCTTTAGGAGCCGCAACAGAAGAAAAGACGGGGGTTTAAGACCTTCGATTCGCAGGCGGGAAAGGCTAAATCGAAAATCGGAGCATTTTGCGCTTCGGACGCAAGACCCTTTTGGGAGCTGCCACGGCGGAAGAGAGAAGGATTGGAGCTTCCGATTCAAAATAAAAATATGCCCGACTCAAGAAAACATAAGTGCTTTGAATAGTTAAGGATCAGCAATAGCTAAAGTCATTCTTCTTGCGAAATGGCGGTCTTATAGGACAAAGAGTTTACTTCCCCTAATTCACACCTTCGATCCAACACAAAAATCAGACATAAACAATCTCTAAAAACAAGCCGCAATCTGATATTCAGAATCAAAGCAAGACCTCACGAGATCAAACAACTTTAAATGATAAGGAGGGGCCCAAAATTTAAGAAAATTGAGGAGAAAAGTTGCAGCTGCAACACCATGATCTTTCGTATCGTGGTCTGCATACTTAAGCCGATCTATTTTTCTCATCATTGTCCCGACCAACTACACACCCTGGGGCAGCAAAGGGGTACGGAGTGTGAATTTGGCTGTCCACCGAGGTGGTTGAACTCCTGGTCGAACAGGTGGAAGATATGGTGGACACTGCGATCCTTCAGGTGGGATCTCTACTGAACCAAAAGGATTCATCTCAGGCTCCTCCGATGTCTGTCCTACTGGTTCGTTCCTGTCTTCGTTTTGCTTAGAGTGAACTTCTGGCTTAAACTTCTTCCTGGTTGATCGTGTCTGCATTGGTTGATTCGGCACTGGGGGAGTCTCTTGGCGGGGTGCAGAGGCACGTGGGGTGCTCATAAGGTTCTGCAAACCCCTCTGTTTGAACTCTCTCAACAATTCCTGGACTTCGCGATCAGCTGACATGGAATGAACTGTAAAGCTCAAGAAAATGCACAATGCGACATTCGCAGGTCTGAGTGACTTCTTATTGAATCCAACGACCATTATTACCATAAATGTGCATTGAAGACACTAGATCTGGAAAATATCTTGTCTAAACGGCGCTAGATTTCCCAAAATCTCATCATTATAAGTAGTTACTGCAGTTAACGTACCGACGCTGCCAAATCTGCTTTTTCCCAATGGTCGCATTTTAAGCTCTGACACACCTTTCCACTTTGGAACAACCAGTAACTTTGGCTGCGCCACAATAAGGGTCTTCGACACAATCCAGACCTTCACCACATCCATTTATTTGTCCCAATAATATTCAATGGTGGCGTACTTAGGTATTTATTATGATCCAATGTTGACTTTTCTGGTCTTCAAGGGCTGAGTTACTTCAGGTGCTTCAACTGCTGGGCCATGTACTTCGCAATATCCTTCTGACTCAGGAATATTGATGTTGTGTGGGTCATCATCCTCGTCAATTGAGAGGTTATATCATTCTACTGTATTGGCTTCTTGTTCTTTCCAATCAGGTTGGTACTCGGCTATTTATTTACCATCAAACACCTTAGTATTGATAAGCCTAACAGCTGCGTCCAAAGCAGGGAAAACCTCATTAATAGAAAATGTAAGCACAAAACTATCAACAAGACTATCCCAACTTGCAGTACCATGGAAAAGCTCCACCTCTGCATACCAATTCTTCGCGATAGGTTCCAGGGTGTGCACAAACTGATGTACCCATTCTTCACAAGGTACATGCTTCCATGCTTCATAACATTGCTCCAAATGTTCCTGAGGGCTAGTCTGACCATTAAACCTGCTTCGCACCTCCTGAGGTTGATCCACGAATCTGAGGGGAAGAAGCTTTTGACAAGCTTACCAACTCTGAATATAATTCTTATGACCATTCCACCATCTGGCAGCTGTGGCTCTGAATACTAATCTAGAGTCTGCATTTTCTGTGAATTTGGTACCTGCTGTTGTAATCCCTTGAGCTGTTTCCTTAGTCGGGTCGTCCTCCTCTTCGACTCTTTTGCTAGGGTGTTGAGTAGCTGGCCAACCTCTGAGTCGGTCAACGAGCTTACATCCCGTAAGCTGATCCTTAGCTGATCGGGTCTAGGAAGAGGTTCTGTTGGCTCCTTTGCTTGCTCTGTTGGTTTGTCGGGAGGACCTACAGAAGTGGAACGTGGATCAGAGGTCGAAGGGGTGTGTGTCGGAGGGGTTGGTTCAGTGGTCGGGGGTTTTTCGGTTTGGGGAGGTGGTATGTCCACCTCCAGCTGTGGTGATGATGGTGGTCTCGGCTATGAATCAGGCGGTGGTGGAGGTGGTGGAGATGATGGTGGTGGAGGTGGTGGGGGTGGGGAGGAAGGGTTTCCTGATCCTGGTGGTGATGGAGAATGGTGTTGGGGACTTTGGTCGGAAGATATAACGTCTTCTTCCGGTGGGACTTGGTAGTCGGTGAAGGTCTGTTCATGTCCCGCAATGTCACCACCATCATGCACCCTTGTAAATACAGTCGTTTGGTGTGCGTATGTCTTTTGGCTTGCTTTAAGGGGAGTTGTTGTCTTGATTGTCTGCCCTGTTTTGAACAGTGCAGGCAGTGTTGCAAAGAAGTCTCTAAGCTCCTGGTCCGAGCTTGCCCTGGCTCTGAGTGCCTCAGGGATAACTCTTGCAAATTCTTCGGGGGACATGTCGGCCTGCTGCACTGGTGCTTGCTCCTCGACGATTTTAGTCGGAGATGGACGGGGAGGAGTTGTCACCAGGTCGACCACATCTTCGGACAGTGGTGTTGTTTTGGCCTTCTTCGGCCGACCTTCGGGTGCTCCTGATTCAACAAAACATTGAAACTGGGTTTCAACAGTTACTTTATTTGCTCTGGCATCCTTGACAATATCGAGTGCTGAGGCTGCCAGTTCGTCTTCGTCATCTGTGGAGTCAGCAAGGACAAGCTTGCGCTTACCTTTTCCTTGCTGACGTTTCTGCAGTTTGATGTTCCTTCTGGCAATGGCGATCTCCTTTGCCAGTTTCTTGAGAATGCTCCGAGACACAGCATATTCAGGGTTGTCTTCCTCGACTTCCCCTGTCGGGGTCTGAGCTGGGTCGACAGTCTGAGTAGCTGGAGGAGTTGTTTGTTGAACTGGTTGTTGTGCTAGTGGTGGTGTCCGATGTTGTTCTGTCGGGGGGTCCACTACTGGTGCAGTCGGATGCTTCACTGTTATGTGTACCCGACCAGGAGTGCCGGTCGGAGTATCCTCCGTCACAAAGGTGCTAATATACAAGTGCAGCTCGTAATCTTCCTCCTTCTCCTGGTCGGTCAGAGGTTCGACTATAGAGAAGTCGACCTGTTTTGCAGCCTCCGGGATTTGAATTTTGGTTTTTGTCTGCCTAGACAACTCCCGAAAGATCTGCTCGACTGTGGGATAGTAGTCAAGGTCCCTGGCATTGGAATCCTGAGTGTTTGATGACCATACGGATGTATGGTCGAGCTCCAGTTGGATGTGTGAGTCGGCTGGGAGGTGTCGTCGGATGTTCTGGGGCACCCTCCACCTAGTCGTGCGCAGCTTAAGCTGCTGGAACCAGTTTTCCAGAAATACCTTTCCTTGGTTTAGTTCATGCACAGTCCCTTTTTGGGAAAAGGGTTTGAACCTGTGCATCTCGAATTTAGTCGGCTCTCAGAAGACGGGACTGCCTTCCGGGCATATGTAGTACATAACAATCCAAATGATTAAGGAGGGGAATTTGATAATACCTCCTGTTTCCTGACAGCGCTCGCATATGGTTTTAACCAAGTATGCGAGGTAGTCTGCCCATCGGAAAATGCGGCCGTTGTTTGTAATCTGGTCGACGGCGTCCAGCATTTCCAGCTTGAGGTCACTGCTGCGACCAGCCAAGGTGAGAGTAATGGCGATGATTTTCGCCACAATCTGTGGAGTGCGTGCCTCGATCTGACTGATCATCAGACCCTTGGAGTTCTTGCCCGACGTCGAACCTATAAAGTGTTCGACTAGTCCTTCCTTGATCCCAATGGGGACCGGGTCACCCTGATTTGATAGACCAGTCAGTCGGGAGATAACATCTCCATTAATGTCGACTGGTCGATCAAAGTAAAATCTGCCGTTGTGGTAACGACTGATGATGAATTTGACCGCGGCTTCCTTTGTACCAGTGAAGCTGGCCATGATAGGTGCGTTTGCATAGGCATATATGGTGCTATGCCTAACTTTCTCAGCCTGCGGGGTCATCCGTCGGTCTTCAAACGCCCATTCTTGAATCTCTGTCCATAGCTTTTGAAACGGACCCTCCTGGACTTTCGCGGATTGGATTCGTTTTAGTCGCTGGAGTAAGGGTGAGTCTGCTGCCTGAAGTTCTTGGGCCTTAGCCGCAGCTCTGGTGCGTTTGGGTGCCATGGTTCCTGACTGAACAGATGGGTCGGAATTCTTACAAGGTTCGCAACTTTCAGTCGACTGGGAGTTCGAATGCTCTGTAGGTACGTGGTGTGGTGAATGAACTGTGGAATGTCCATTATTTATAAGCGCGGGTGGGGTGGAGTGTTGAACTGGGTGAATTAATGGCGGACTTGACAGTCCAACTACAACACTCGAGTGCGATTTCGTGTATCTGGTACGGGGCTCGAGGCCATTAATGCGGGATGGGACGCTCCAGGTCGGCGGTCGGTGTCGGTGGTGAGAACGGTAGACATGGGTGGTCGATGAAGATGGTCGATGGAATTGAAGTCGGTTATCGAAGGGGTGAGTGGCTGTCATGATGGTTGTTTTTATGAGTGTATTGTGTTGATTTGTGGACTATTTCTAACTTTTTATGCAGTTTTTGGTGTCAGTTAAGACCGTTATATGATTTTTTTTTATTTATTTTTTATTTTTTCAATTTTTGTATCGTTTAAGTCGGGCTCCATTAACAAGCTTCCGAAATACCAGGCCCTGTAATGTTTTTAGTCGGACCGACCCATTGGGGTGTATTTATTCGACCATGTACGGGCCCATCCATTCTGTGTGAAGTTTCTTAGGCTTTCCTTTGACTCGACTGTTATACAGTAGGGCAAGGTCACCGACTGACAGATTTTTGTTTCTGATATTACGGTCATGCCAAGCTTTCTGCTGTTGTTTTTGTATCTCTTGGTGCTGGATGGCCATGATTCGATGTTCTTCCAATTTATTAAGTTGAAAGAGTCGGTCCTTCCTGGCCTGTTCGACATCGACATGTAATATCTGTGCAACTATAGGTGCCTGTTGTCTGAAGTGCAGAGGTACGAATGCTTCTTGCCCATATACTAGTCGAAATGGTGTTTGATCAGTCGACCGTTTATACGCAGTCCTGTATGCCCATAAGACTGTAGGAATCTTCTCATCCCAATCATCTTTGTCAGCACTGCATA
>LPNX010254081.1:10350-26566 GCA_001517045.1 Pseudotsuga menziesii | reverse complement strand
TTGGTCTTTTTCAGTTATTTGAAAAGCTTGAAAAAAGAATAAACTAGCTTTATAGTTACAAACTAGGAGGAGACGAGTGTCATCAGGGAAAACAAACTAACTCCAAGCAGTGGAACATACCTATGCTCAATGCAAGGAAACATGTGTAGGATATCGACACTCGGGGGAAGATCCCCTCCCGGTAAAAGGGTAAGTCAAGTTGCAAAAGATATACGAAATGGCTCTGCATGGCTAGACATGAGACAAGCTCGGGCTATAAGGCTGAAACGCAATGTCAGGGGAGCCGGCATAAAGCTCAATAAGACAGGCAAAGCTCATGAAAATGCATCCACAACTTGATACAAGGGGAGTCCGGGGGGAACATGGCCAGCATAAGATCAAGAGGAGTATGATGCTCTTGCTAAATGTCATGGCAATACTATACAACGGACTCCCACACCCTAAAAAAGGAGAAACATCAGCATGGGCACCAAATACAAATAAGGTGCTAACTAGGGTACCCATGTAAGGTGAGGCTCTACCACTCATATCATGCCACTTCTATAGCAGCAAGAAGGTTCCGTGACATAATAGAGTGGGTTCGTACCTAAGGCGAGAGTGACATGGTCATAAGGTCATGCAAAATGCAAACGGTGGTGAACCTAACCTATATGCCAGTATAGATGTAATACCTGTGAACAGTACGAACGGTTTCTGGTCACAAAAGAAGCATCCAACAGACAAATTCAGACCCAAGGAAGACCCAACCACACTCACAACCCACCCAGCAACTTCCCACAACATCAGACTCACCAAAAGGGAGGATGTACGCGACTGTATAAAGAACAGTTGCGTATGTACGCGACTTTTAACCAAAAATCCGCATACACAGAGAAGGCAGTGGTAAAAATTAGGTCAAGGCCAAACCAATAAAGGGGAGTGTAAATGGACAAACATACTATAAAATGCAACCCAGAAACAAGGAGAAACAAAGGGCAAGTCAATAATATCAAAACAGACCCAGGCAGTGCCAAAGGAGACTCAGCAACTAACATCATTCACCCAGCAACCCACTATCTTCCACAACAAGGTAAAAACCAGGGTATACGCGACTGTTCACAGTAAACCCACGTGTATACGCAGAAATCCCAGAGAAAACCGCATGTATACGCGACTGTAAGCAATAAACCCGCGTACAGGAAGAAAAAGGTGCATAAAACAAGGCAAACAGGCAGACTGAGACAGACTTTACTCCAATCAGACTCTACCAGGTATACATGCCCCCAGTCCCGACACCGAAGCAAGAGAGAAAGAGAAATTCAAATACATTGAAAGCCAAGAAAATCACCCCCAAAGGACAACTAGGAAGTCCCCAGCGGAGTCGCCAATTCTGTTACGGAGAGAAATTCCTATGGCTTGGGGTACCACAACAGACAGCTAGACTCCAGAAATCAATCTTCTCCAATATGCAATAGAAATAAACAATCTAACACTAAAGGATCGAACCTCGTACCTTATTCCGGACGGTTGAAGTAGATCCCCGTTGAGCTTTCCAATCTTCAGCTTGAATTGTTATAGCACGTCCTCAACAACAAGTAAACAATACAAGCATACTATATTTCATGGTGTTAGATGTATTCTAGCATATATAATCAATAATGTAAAATCATTTGACATATTCCAATGGAAACAATATTCATTCAAATACACATTACTGGACAGGAAAAGATATTTCTATTAATAAGAATCAGAGATTACAAGTGACAACCTCTGACGGCACATCTGCGAATCGGAGAAACTGAATCCCCCACTTGGGCCTCCACCACCTCAATCCTCCATCACTTCGATAGCAAGCTTACTAACAATGGGCAAGCTTGGGAAGAACACAACAGTGCTCCAAGGGACAAAGGGATGCAGACTCAAGCATAAAGTTCTGGCAACAATGGACTATAGTTTCGATGCTCTCAACTTTCACTTATCTCCCCCCCCTTTTAATGTACCAAGGGGTTCCTTATATAGCTTCACAAGGGACAATGAAGGGTCGAATCCGTGCGATCTCAAGGCATATGGAAGGCCAGGAGTCATATGAGTCGGATCCAAGTCAAGGAACAGTCCAAAAGGATTTGTATTTATGTACACATCCCGATGTACGCGACTATAGGGGAAATATCCGCGTATGTACGCAGATATCGAGGGAAAATCCGCGTATATCAATATTCTAATGTTTTTAGGGATGATCAAGGTAACATCAAAAGATATAAAGTGGTCCAAAGGGGCTAATGAGTCTGCAGCGGGACAAGGGAAGGCCATACAATGTGTGATTCACCTAGTGGGGTGAAAATCTCTATAACAGAGTGTTGCATGCGTCTTTTGGGCTGCATACTTGCTTCTAGAAATTCTTTCAAAGGTATCCCAATCTAGGATAGAGTTTGTAGGAAAACCAAAATACCATGATGCTTCCGTGCCTTTAAGAGTATGTGGGAAAAGTCTACAAACTACATCTTCATACTCCCCAACCCTTAACCCTTCTATTTCCAAATAGAAACTTTGTAAGTGGTCATCCACGGCAACCTTCTCATCAGGATCGAACTTAGGCAGTAACTTCTCAAAAGCTTGAGGTAGGTTGTGCAGCGGAGGTATTAGGTTTAAGGGTTATCTAGCCTTCCAAGGTGGCGGTGGGTTGGGCTGATTCACATTTATACCTTCGATGAGAAAAGGTGAAAGAACATGAGTCTGAGTAAGGAGCACCGTAATGTGAAACCAGGCTTACTTTCTTCAAAGGTGGAACCAAAACCTGTAATTTTGCTTCTACAAGTTATTCCAAAATCTAAGTACTTGGGTCAGGACAAAAGCTTCCAAAATATTGCTGGTGGGGGTAATCTCGGGAAAATAGGTTTCCTCGGCCAGCCATGCACTGGAGGCCCTCCTTCTAGCACCAGAAACTATTGAGGCTTGGAAATTCACAGGCGACAAGAGCAAGGGATTCTCCCCAGTCAATGTTCCCAACTAGCCCGTGACTGTTTGGTGTGGGGAATCCATCCGGTTTGCGGTCCGGCTAACGTAGGTCAAGTAAAAATAAATAAAAGGTTTTACCGGTTGTGGCCTGGTCCACCATATATATTTTTGTAATTTTTGACTTAAAGTATGATATGCAAGTGCCTAATTAACATGCAGGGTGATAAAGGATGCAAGGAGTAGTCACAATGTGATGCGCAGGTTCTTACCTTTCGTCCTAAAATCTCAGGCATCTAAAACACATACAATAATAAAGTAAAGCTAACTATCTACTATCCCCAGGGAGCCAAATTGTAACTTATTAATGAGTAATGTGTATTGTGCATGTGTTATAAAGAGAAATTACAGATAGCTGATATTTCTTCCCAAAACACATGAACAATTAAACATATTTAAACAATTAGATAGCCAATTGCTTATTAACAACATTCATTACTCATGGTGGTAATTTCAGAGAATAAACCAGAAATCATTCAAACAAGAACATAGGTCCTAAGAGTTAGAATGATCTCACGGCTAGTGGAGACAAAGCTGAAAAAAGAAATAGTTCATCTTCAACCAATCCATAGCATAAAATTCGAACATCCCACCAAACTTTCTCCGATAGGAAAAACAGTAAATCTTTAGTGCAAAAGGAAATAGTTCTTCTTACAATATCTCTTCACTAATATAACTAGGAAAAAGTTCCTCTTTTCCTCTAAGTCCTCTATATTTATACAAAAAGAATAAGACTATTGGGCTACCTACAAATAACTCTTGGGCTTCCCCAACTCTTCGCCTCCCAAAATTTTACTTTCACTAAGTGTTTACAAAATTGCAACATATTACAAAAATTAACAAATATTCATGAGGAGGGCCCCACTTGATTATTTAGAAATTTCTTCCAAGCTGAAGCCTCTGAGGCGATGCCTTCAAAATCAGAAGGTTCCAAAAAATGAATATTTATCTCGAATTTTGCAGCCTGGTTCCTGATGGCTTCAATTCTGGCTGCACTCAGGTGAAGCTGATCTTCTAATAGCTTCACACTGACTGCGGAATGATCTACCTCATTCCTTAAGGTCTGGTCATCGAGAGCTTTAATGTGTTGTATTCTTCTTTCCTCTTCTTGATACCTTTTCTGCAAAATTTCCATAAACAAGTTGTGGTCCGGAAAAGCATCTATTCTCTGTTCAGCTTCTACTTGACATCGGTATAAGTAATCAGAAGTCTTCTAAAGAATTATTTACATGCCCCTTTTGTCTTTCTAACAGCCTTCTTGAATTCCTCGATTGTGTTAATGGAAAACTCCATTAAGTTGTAGTCCTGCCTAAGGGGCTGTCGATCTTTCGAGGGCAGCTCTTCAGGAGCTTTTTCATTGTTCTCTAGTCTTTCCATTCTTGCTGTTAGGACTTCCAGGATGTCCTAATATCTATCAAACAAATATGAGAAGGTCTCCAAAATCACCTCCAACCGACCATCTACTTGCAAAACCCTGCATCTTTCCTCTTCTATGGCCATCTGCAACTAAAGCATCTTGGCCTTCTGTTCCAGAACATGTTCTTTGAAAGGTTGGAGACTAACTTATTGTTCTTTGGCTTCCTCTAAAGATTCTGTCAGTGAGGTAATATGCTCTTGAATTTTTTTCTCCTGTTCTTGAGATGCCTCTCATTCGCCTCCAAAGTGGTCTTTTGCAGCTCTAGATCCTCTATCTTTCCTAGCAGTTGTTCCTTCTCTTCCCTCAACTCTTGATATTCTTGTTTTACTTTCTCCAGACACTCCTAGGAAGTCTCCATAGATATTCTCTCTACTTGGAGAACCTAAAGTTCAGCCTTTGAAGAAATTATCTCCTTTTGCACGTCTTCAAATTCTCTCTTTAACTTATTGTTTTCTTCTCTTTCCTTTCTTAGTGTGTCTTTTAGTTGAGAAGAAGACTTCTTATACTGCTCTAGATCTATCATTATTTTATCTGCATTGTCCTCTGAAGCATGGATCAATGCAACCCATACTCTAATAGTGAATCTGGGGTCTCTATCTGTTCTGTATACAATGGTCGTATGAATTATCATCTTATCAGACAGGCCCCCTGTTTCAACCTTCTTCTCAGTTCTTTTTACTATCCTTTTATTTTCTTTATCATAAAAGATAGTATTAAAATCAGGGACCTCTTCCCCTTTCTTCTGTTCAAAGGGGACTAGTCTAAGGGTGGGAGCCATAGACTGTCCAGGTGTGCTGACAGCAGGTACTTCAGGGTCTTGAACGTCGGGTTTTTCCATGTCCTGGACCTGAATGTCTACTATGTCAGAGGCTGACTATTCTGTCACTGTTTGGGTTAGCTTCATCCTCTCTACCTCCTGTTTCTTTAGCTCCTCATCTAGCTTCCTTTTTCTTTCTTCTTCTTCAATCTTGGCATCTTCTTCTGCTTTTCTGGCTCCCTCTTGTGTAGCTCTTCTTTTCTCTTCCTCTTCTCCCTTTAGCCACCCTTCGGCTTCTTGGGCTAACCTTTTCTTCGGTTTTTTTCCTGGTTTCCTCCTCAGCCTTTGCTTGCTCGTCCTGCCCCTTTCCACCTTTGGTGGCGATTTTATTTTTAAACCTTTTCCTCAAGGCCGTTATGTTCAATGCACTACAGAAAATGGACTCTTCCCTGTCCCAATGGTGAGTGTATTCAAAATGGACATTAGCCTCTTTGCGGTGTTCTGCAACCTTGTTATGGGAGTCATTGCTGTGGAAGGGAATTTCCCCAAAACAAAACTTCTCCAACTCCTCCATGAATTCATCGGCCTTCTTTACCATAGTCAACTTACAACTCCCCAACCTGAAAGCCAACAGAGGATATGCAGCTTTCTTATGTTCAAATAAGAAACTTCCTATGCCATCTAGGAAGACTTGCCTAACTTCCTCTTTGTGAATTATATAGTCTGTGGCATACTTAGGAAGTAGGGAGGGTGCTCTAAAGCCTCCAAACATTCTGAAATAGAGCCCCTCCTCAGTCAGGTAATAATAAGCATATTCCTCGATCACCTACAGTTACTCCTCCAACATGCAGTCACATTCTTTAAAAAAAATAAGGGTATATAATGGCATAATGAAATGCTCACACACCTCCCTGTAGTGACAATGGTACTTGTGATCCCACAGTGGCTTGTATGTGGAGTAAACAGGTATCCTTTCCTGGTCCCAGATGCACCTTAGTCCCGGGAAAGGTTGATTGCATAGTATGCAATCAATGAGTATGGAGCTCATGTAAAATTCTGACCTTTTTTTGGACACTCCTCCCAAAGTTGAGGCCATACAGACCGAAAGGCTATTGGAAACAATGTTGGCCCAGTTGAAAATAGTCCCCTATGTCGCGACATAAAAAATTATCGGCATCCACTCCAATTTGAAGCTTTTTCCATGGGCCCTCCCAAAAATTCTATTGAGCATTAAGGAAATGAACATGTAAAGGGTTCTTAAGATTGCGGTGTCATATTATCCCGTCAGCCTAGTTCTAAAGTTTCTTCTAGGCATGAGCATCCTCTTGAGGGTCTAGACGAGGTCCATCCTGATCTTTCTCAGCCAATCTTCAGTTAAATATATTTGTGCTTCTGGAAAGTGGTAGGCCAGAGCTACATATCCAGGGCTATATGCAGCATAGCCTTGTTTATCAACATTCTCAAGAATCATGGTGGTTACATCTTCCCTGGGAAGAATCCACCCAATCACTTCAGAGCATGGAAAGAGCTAAGGTATTTTAGGAATCTTCATCAATGAAGACCTTTCTATGTTAGCGTATATGTTTTCTTCCTCAAAACCTATATCAGGCACCTCTCGGCGCGTGATCAACTTGTAGATGTTTCCCCACTGATACTCAGGCTCTACACTAGTTATGCATTTGGTGTCTTCATAAATATATTCGGTCTTGTTGATGACTTCGACGTCGGGTTCCTCTTTGACCATAGGGGCCTTCTTCTTTTTACGCTTAGACATTTTGAGTTCGGAGGAATCTTCCTGTCACATATAAAATTGTAATTGTTAGGTCATTTCCAGACAAATTGTAGAGATTGAGATAACAATGTAAATGTTTTACCTCATCTGCGTTAAACATGATTGTAGTTAATCAAACAAAGAAAATAGGTTCACACCAATGCTCCTGTCTAACACTGAAATTGGCTCAGTCAACAAAGCTCGAGTGGGAAACAAGGACTACGTTAAAATGGAACAACCTTGGGCTCTTTGATGGCGCCATGACCACTACGCTATGCGAAACATTGGAGGCACTTACTTTAGCAAATCAAAGGGGATGCTTAAGGAGATAACACTGTATATGCACATTCTACGGTCCACCTTAGACTGGGCGGCGCTATACTACCCTAGACCGGTTCGGGTTCGAATTCAACTGTGAACCGGGTCGCTCTAAACCACGAACTGAAAACAACGATGAGGTCTTGGTTTGTAATATGTGGCTAACCGGAGCAGGGGAAACCTATCTGAATTCCCCAGGGAGGCCATGAAGACCTTCCCCGAACGGCCAAACATAAAATGGGGCAGACTGGTGCAGACAGCGTAACGGCCATCTGCACTGGTTTCCCCAACCATCGAGTGCAGGTAAAAGGCCATAACGGAAAGGAAACACTTCGTGGGCAACAAAACTCCCCTACTAACAGTGCCAAGACTCACCTCTGCATATATACATGTTACGACAGAAAACGGCGTGAAAACTCTAATCGTAGAAACAAACAATTAAAACGTCCTGCCAAACGGAATGGGATAATGAGTACAAGAGCCTACCTGGCACTGTTGCGTGACAGCGCAACGATAGTCCAAAAAAAAAACAATAAAATAATCAACTACCGGACCCAATATATATATATATCCTTCGTCGACTCTACCCAGCGGGAAAAAGTCATCGGGCGGTAAAAAACAAGGGATCGGAGAGCATATAGACTTTGCCTCCCATAACGTCGGGTGATAAATAGCTGAGTGAAACACCGAGGTATCGGGGAGAGACAAAACAATAAAAGCATCGGAGCTCGCAAGATTAAACGTCAGAGCGATAGCAGGATGAGGAGCCGCAACGATAGAAACATAAAAAACATCGAGTTCTGCAAACGGAGAAAAACCAACTTAATTTCAATCAAGAAACATAGGTTCCGTGGAAAACAAAATCAAACCATGCCGGACGGACAACATTCTTCAAATCCACAACAGCGGACCCTGAAAACTTAAGGATCAGTGAAACAAAATGGCGGGGTCGAAAAAAATTAAGGTGATGCACCATCCACAACTGCGGAAAACTCAAATACAATACACCCCGATGGGATTCCAACCGATAGCCGATTGAGACAAACAAACAACAAACGAATAAAGGCATCGGAGAAAACAATCGGTCCCGGTTTCTTGTTACTTATCCACAACGGCAGGCGTGTAGATGACTATTTTTTCGATTTGAACATCAAAATTCTTCCGATGGCAAGGTAGAACTTAAACAAGTAGTGAAACATTTGGCATCAAAATAGTCTCTCTGCGAAATATCAAACCATATCAAAAAAGTCAAACCAAAATAAGTGAAAGGAGGGCCCTGAATTTTTTTTTGAATTTTGGGAAAATGTTGCAGCTGCAATAGTAGTATTGTATAATTTGATCATATTTTTCTTTATTCCATATTTTGAAATCAAATTAATACTAATACTTACCCCACGAATCCCCGATTGAACCGAAATGTGAAAGAGGATCGCGGTAGGATTAATTAGAAAACCTATAGTGTATGTTTTTGTTTCTATTTTCATTGTTATTTTTCATAAGAAAGCAGTAAAATTAACCCCTCCTTGATTTTCTGATTGAGGTCCACTTGGACCGAAAGAGATTCCTGGAGGGTCTTTTTTTTAACAAGAACACGCTCTTAAAATTTACTAAAATTTACAAGACTCCAGTGTGTATGCCTTGTGCTTAGCTATGGTTCATTCAATTAATCAAGCTGCATCAAAATAAACATGAGTGACTAGAATAATTAAGATTCACTTTTCCAATTAACCACCGCAAGAGAAAATCCAACACCTCGACTAAACCGTAAACTGTGGAAAAATACCCAAAGGAAGTGGGAGCTACTGGACAGTGACCTCAAGGCACCAATCTCTGTTACATCCTAGCAGGTGTATTATGAACATAGTCTCAGAGACTCCATCCATCCCACACATTCCTTGCAGGAAGCTGTAGCGGTTGTTACTTTTGGACATACTCCAATACCTCCTAGGTATATCTGGAATCCTCTAGCCTATTTTAATTCACTTATCATTTCACATTAATTTAAAACGTACCAAGATACAATTGCACAACATTCACTCCAACACTTGTAAACACTCTTAATTATTTTTTACTCCATTTAAAGGCACCGGTCAATTGTTTATTTCTTTCAATCTATATGTGATTGGGTGTCATATCGTGCTTATTTGTGATTTTCTCATCATATTATTTGTTGTTTACAACTATTAATTCAAAAATCCTAAAAAAATACTCATTTAATACCATCATCATCTAATTAACCAGCCTTATTAACTTGTAGGGTATACCCCCCTTCGTTTCGTTAGGAGTTTGCCTAAATGGAGGAGTCAAGAACAAAGTGGCAGCCTTGACTTGAGACTTTCCCCCAAGGACACAGCATGTGATAAATTTGAACCAGAAAGTGAATAATTCAAACCACAAGATAATCTAGGAGCGTTAGTGAAGTTCACAAATCAAATTTGGGTGCAAGATTCAGCAAAAACCATCAAATTACAGTTAAATTACACACAATGATAGTTGGAAACAAGATAATTTTGGAGTTTATAACTTTGAAATTGTTATTAAAAGGTTTATAAATACATCATAAGTGTTTCAAATGGATTTGGAATCCAATTGTGAGAAAAAAACCCAAAATTTCCAAATTGGCATCAAACCCCCCTAGGTGGGCCAATCTCATCCCAAATATCTCCAAATGGCCATGAATTTCTGAAGTGGAATGGAAGATGTGTGGTGGGTCAATTATTACACCTTGGATAGTGTGGGTGTGGAAAACTAGATGGTTTATACTCTCAATGCAACATTAATTGCACCAAATCAAGTAAAATCCCACTCTAGCACCCCAAGTTAACTTGCCTATCCACATTCAATGAAAGGGAGCACACCAGAAATGATGGCTATGCATATGTGGTTGTTTTACTAGGCTATAGTACCCATGTGAGTCATAGAACCTCAACTTGACATGGCATATGTCCACCTAAGCACCCCTAGTCCACCTCATAGTATATTAAAGCTTAAACAAGCAATAAAATTGAATAATTAGTGTAACTAAGGTATTAATGATGCATTATTATTCTAACACCCTCCCTTAATCCAAAAACTAAGTATTCTCACAAAATGATGAAGGCCTTGGAAACAATGGCTCAAGCCACCTCAAGTACATAATCATAAATTTCAATTTTTATTTGTCCATGTGAACCAAGGAAAAAAGGAAAACCACATGGGAAAAACCTCCCCTCAAGAATGGACATGGGTCTAGACCTGCAATTATATAACATAAAATTACCATCCTTCACTCACCCCAATCAAATATCTTAGGTAATTGAAGGTCTTCTCAGTGAAAGCCTTGGTAAAAATGTCGGTAGTTTGCTCGGTGGATGCGCAATACTGCAGTGAGATCACCCTATCATGCACTAAGCCCCAAATGTAATGCATGTGAATACCTATGTGGTTTTTCCTCTACCTCTGTACTGGATAAGTATATTTATTTATGTCACTCTCATTATCCACCCAAATGTTGGTTGGAGAATCAATTGTGACACCAAACTCCCGAAGAATTCCCTGCAACAAAACACACTGAGTTGTAGCATTGACTGCTTCCCTGTATTCGGCCTCAGCTGATGAAAGTGAGATGGTGTTTTGTTTATTATTTTACCAGAAAATAGGACCCTCAACAAACATGAAGACAAAACCTGATGTTGACTTTTTGTCAATTGGATCACCGGCCCAATCTAAATCAAAAAATCTAGCTAGTTGAATTGAGGAACTAGTTCTTTAATGTACTCTGAATTTCTTAGTTCCCTGGACATACTGAAGAATTATTTTAGCAACCATCCAATGGAGCTCATGTGTCTGGTGCATGTGTCTTTCTACAGCACTCATAGGATAAGACAAATCAGGTCTTGTATGAGTGAGGCAGAGCAAGCTTTCCACTAGTTTCCTGTAGAGTGTGATATCCATCATTGGGGAATTGCCAAATTCATACAATTTAATACCAGAAAGAAAGGGAGACTTGGTTTCCTTACACTCAGCCATATTAAACTTATTTATCAGGTATGAAGCATACTGTGGCTGAATCAGCATGATGCCTTTACCATTTTGCTCAATTTCTAAGCCCAAAAATTGTCGTAGCAATCCTAGGTCTGTCATAGCAAATTCACTGTGCAAAGAGTTCTTAATTTGGCCAATTGAATTGGTGCAACAACCTGTAATAAGAATATCATCAACATAAATAACAATTACCTACAAGTTAACATCATTTTTCTGCAAATACACATTTGTTTCTGATTTGCGTCTTGTGAAGCCAATTGAAAGAAAGAAAGCATCCATTTTTGCATACCAGGCCCTCGGGGCTTGCTTGAGTCCATACAGTGATTTTTTCAGCCTGGATACCAATGAAGGATCCTCTTGGAAACCTTCATGCTGCTGCATATATATCTCCTCCTGTATTTCACCATGCAACAAAGCACTCTTTACATCCATGTGGTG
This sequence comes from Pseudotsuga menziesii, assembly GCA_001517045.1. Taxonomy (NCBI): domain Eukaryota; kingdom Viridiplantae; phylum Streptophyta; class Pinopsida; order Pinales; family Pinaceae; genus Pseudotsuga; species Pseudotsuga menziesii. The sequence continues at coordinate 14,851 of LPNX010254081.1, read as the reverse complement.
AACCTCCCAACACTTACTAGCTGCTAGTGCAAGAACTAGTCTAATTGAGTCCATCTTTGCAACCGGTGCAAAGGTCTCCATGTAATCAACTCCATGGACCTATGAATATCCCTTAGCCACTAAACTAGCCTTATGTTTTATATCAGAACCATCAGAATCAATTTTGGTCCGATAGACCCATTTACATTGAACAACTTTCCTTTTGGGAGGAAGGGGAACCAATTCCCATGTATTGTTCTCTTGGAGGGCCTGAAGCTCATCTTCCATTCTGACTTCGATATTGGGTCTGTAAAATCTTGCTGATATGTCTATGGATCAGAAATTATCATCATGTAATAGTGCTCAGCAATACCACTATCACTAGCAAATGAAGACTTACTAGTTTATGATCTAGTTCTCCTAGGCTCTTGGGGATTGCCTGCCAATTCTCCGGCTGCTTGCACAATTTTTTCAGCCATTTGGGCCTAGATGATGAGTCATATACAGAAATATAATCTTCATCAACATTTACATTAGAATTATCAGAAAAACAGAGCATGTGTCATCACAAACATCTTTGAATGGTTGAGGAGAGGAGCAATCCCCTGGTGCAAGTTCAAAGTCTCGAATTGGCTCTTCTTCGAATGTGACACTTGTTTCAACAAATTTTTTTCCTGTGGATGTGTTAAATAGCTTGTACCCTTTGGTTTCCTCACCATATCCAACCCTGAGACACTCCTTTCTTTGTTGCTGCAAATATTTCCTCTTCTCTGAAGGTATTCTTTCCCATGCTTTTGTCCCGAATATCCTAAAATTTGAGACATCTTATTTTTCACCAAACCATGCCTCGTAGGGTGTCATCCCTTTCAATTATTTGTGGAAGGCTCTATTCTAAATGTGGGTAGCACAGCTGATGGCTTCATCCCATAGCTTGGAATTAAGTTCCTTCACTTCTATCATGCAAGTTGCCATCTCTTTGAGAGATCTATTCTTTCTCTCTGCCACACAATTTTGCTGTGGTGTGTAGAGAGTTGAGTGTTTCATTTAAATGCCACACTACTCACAAAGTTGCTATATATTCTTATTCAGATATTTTTTTCCATTATCAGTCCTAAGGACTTTGATTTTCTTCCCACTTTGATTCTCTGCTAGTGCTTTCCAAACTTTGAGTTGCTCAAACACCTCATATTTTAATTTCAGAAAATACACCGAGCAAAATCGAGAGTAGTCATCAATAAATGTAAGCACATACCTAGATCCACCATATAACGGAGTGGGTAGTGGACCAATTAGATCAGAATGCACCAACCCAAGTTGTTTTGTTTCTCTCCTTTCCTTCCCCTTCTCGTAGCTTTGCTCAGGATGCTTCCCAATCACACATCCAATACATGCTCCAGTAGATGGCTGAATTTGTGGAAGACCTTCCACCATTCCTTCTTTGTGCAATGTTTGGAGATATTTGTAATTCATGTGGCCAAACCTCTCATGCCATATTCTGGAAACTTCATTGGCATGTGAGTGAAGTTATTGATCACTGGAAGTAGGGAGGAAATTAGATAATTTGTACATTCTCTCATGATGATCAGCATACCCAACTGCAACAACTTGGTATATTGAGATTTCAGAAATCTCTACAGAGTCAGGAGTAAAGATTACTCTATTTGGATCTCATGTATGGGTCATCTGGTAGACTAACAGAAAATTTGCTGCAAGGTCCGGTACATATAGTACATCACTGAAGAACCCATGGTCTAAATCAATTCTCCCAATCCATTTGGTCTGGAGTTCAGAATCATCTCCCATTCGAATTGTTGGGCCAGCATTCGAACTCATGGAGGAGAATAATTCTCTCCTGGATACCATATTCCTTGAAGCACCTGAATCAATAATAAAGGATGAGGAATTAGAATTACCTGCAACCAATGCATGACATTTATCTTTTCCTTCACTTGAACTGGAGTTGCCATATTTCTTCCTAGGGCTGTCAGGAACTGCAATGTTGTTCTTCTCTAGAAGCTGTGCCATGGTGTCTATGGTTTTCTTCATGCATGAGCTCTCTGGATGCCATCCCTTGTTGCAATAAGAGCATTTGGCCTTCTCTTTCCCTTTCTTCTCCTTTTCTTTGGGTGGATTCATAGCTCCCTTACTCAATTTAGGTTTTTCTAATTTCTTCTTATCCGACAAATTTGAATTCTTGGACTTGGGTTTGCCCTTTCCTGAATTCGAAACCCCCACTGCTAGTTCTTGATCTTTGGTCTTGACGGAACCCATTTGGACCAATTTTTCCTTCTCTTGAGTGAGTGACTCCATGAAATTTTCTAGACTTGGCATTTTCCTGTTTCAAAGGGTGATTTTGTCTGAGTGAAATGTGCTCACAAAGACTGAGAACTCCGATCCCAACTTTGAAAGTATAGACAAGATTAGTTGATATTCCTTCTTCTCAATCCCACATTGTTTTAAATACAATACAAGTGATTTGAACTTGATGAAGAATTCATGGATTGTGTCGTAGTGCGTTGGGATCAAGATTATTAGCTCATTCTCAAGCTGGTGACCACGTAGCTCATCAGTTTTTCCAAATAGAGACTCAAGTTTCTCCCAAACCTCCTTTGGTGATGTCAAAATGTCAATGTGGAGCAACAACTCTCTTAAAATGATCAGACAAAGAAAACCATATGCTTCATCCATTTTGTTAAAATACTTGGCTTTTTCTACAATAGAATTTGGTTCCACTTCAGTGCCCATAGTAACTATGAAAAGCCCCTTGGCTCTCAATTGAATCACCATATCTTCCTTCCATTCAAATAAGTTGAAAGGTGTTAGTAATATGTGGGTATCCTCCATTACTTCTTACGCTCATGGTGGTAAAATTGGTAACTGAGTTACACACAACAATTTGATTTTATTTGGAATTCACTAACAAGGAAGCTCAAATCCACAAAAAATTTGGTTTGCAACTCAACAATATCCAACCTACTCTGATACCATGTGATAAATTCAAACCAAAAAGTAAGTAATTCGAACCAAAAGAGAATATAGGAGCATTAGCGAGGTTCACAAATCAAATTTGGGTGCAAGATTCAGCAAAAAACATCAAATTACAGTTAAATTACACACAATGATAGTTGGAAACAAGATAATTTTGGATAGTCTGACTTTGAAATTGTTATTAACAGGTTTATAAATACATGATAAGTGTTTTTAATGGCTTTGGAACCAAATTGTGAGCAAAAGTCCCAAAATTGCTAAATTGGCATCAAACCCCCCTACATGGGCCAATCGCGTCCCAAATATATCCAAATGGCCACGAATTTCTGAAGTGGCATGTCTAATGTGTGTTGGGTCAATGACTACACCTTGGACAGTGTGGTTGTGGAAAACTAGATGGTTTAGACTCTCAATGCAACATTAATTGCACCAAATCAAGCAAAATTTGGGCAATATCCCACTCTAGTGCCCCAAGTCAGCATGCATGTCCACATTCAATGAATGTGAGTGCACCAAAAATTATGTTTGTGCATATGTGGCTTTCTAACTAGGATGGATTACCCATGTGGTTCATAGAACCTTAACTTGAAATGGCATATGTCCACCTAAGCACCCCTAGTCCACCTGAGAGTATATTAAAGCTTAAAAAATAAATACAATTGACTAATTACTATAACAAATTTACTAATGATGGATTATTGTTCTAACACAGTGAGTGACTTGAATATTTCTGCCATGTTCCCCCCAGGTGTGTGAAAAGCGGTAACATCTTTTGGCGTCGTTGCTGGGGATAAATCTTTTTATTCCCGAGTACGACTTACCTTAACTTTTTTCTAGAGAACTAAAAAGATAAAAATTTGATTGATCTTGTATTTAAAACAAAAAATCGAAACTCGATCCATCTGGCGACTCCAATGTCTAATATCCCTTCAAGGATTTCTACCCAAAGGAACCCTGAACGATTATTCAATCCTCTCCCTGATCCTGAAAGGTTTATTAGAGAAAGGTTGAATAGGCAGACTTCTTGTAGAATCCTTTAAGATTTAGGAGACCAATCCACTAGTGGAAAATGAGAGATTAATGACCAGGAGACCAAAAGTTTTGGTCACCACAATCTCCTAGAAGGGATAAATGACCAAAATTGATAATTCTAAGTGATCTGACTAAAAACGACCAAGATAAATGACCACTTTTGGTCACGGGATAGAAACCAACTAAAAACGACCAAGATAAATGACCAAATTTGATCACGATATATGTAGAATACAAATGACCATATAAAAATTGGTCATTTATCTAGTCATTTTTAATTGTGTCACTCCGACAATGGAAAAAATTGAAAATTTGATAATGAATTTGTACATTTTACTAAATTCTAACACTGCAAATGGATTCAAAGACCCCTTTGTTTCTGAATCCACCTGCAGTGTTAAAGTTTAGTAAAATGTAGACCGCCCCATGTGTCACCGCTCAGCTAGAAACACAAAATCAGCTATCATCATGATGTTCTAGCACATGTCACAGGACTTCTAGA
>LPNX010254081.1:0-10246 GCA_001517045.1 Pseudotsuga menziesii | reverse complement strand
TTGTGTAGCGTACTTTGTAATCAAACTGTTCGTAGGTTGAGTGAGATGCACTTCGGAAAAAAAACGGTTCAGCGAGATGTGTCATGGGATCTATGGATAAAAATAAAAATCACTGATTTTGTCAAGTGACCTACTTCCTTTTTAATTATTTTGAAGTGCAGTGAGTGTTGGTGTCTACATTTGAGGTTGTTTGCAGCATGGAGCATCTAGTTCCCAACAGAGAGATAATACTAGTTTCCTATGCTAACAAAGGGTGCGTCATCGATGCCCATTTGAAAATCAGAGAAACCCAATTGGATATTGGAAATGTGGGCAGAGATGGATCGCCCAGAGATATTTTTGTGCCAAAGGAATGGATTTCTGTAGACAATAACAATACTTAACCATATGGGTTTTTTTTTAATTGAAAATTATTACACTCTTGTAAGTGTTATTTACATTTAGTATAATGGAAGCTTGGTCATAAATTTAATGTCATGTATACTCTTGTAAGTGTTATGTACGTTTAATGTTAAGTAAAATTGGTCATAAATTTAATGTCATGTCTATTTAGTTATGGGTTTTAAACCTAAGTGAGAATAACATAAATGAACTATATGATTTTTGTTATTATGATGTAATTCTCCACAGTCGCAATTAACTATATAATTTATCACATGTAGCTATGATAACAGATCAACACCAAACCCCACAAATTCTCTTTGAATGGGAACCCTGTGAATAAATTCTAAAACCTTGCGAATAAATTATGAAACCCATAAAATTTTATTGCTTTGCAGTAGTACATGAGTGGGGCGGTCACTGAAGATTTATTTAATCTGCATTGGAGATTTCTCTATATGATGGTTTTGGATTCAACGAAATATTCAAAGCCTTTCCCCATATAAATCCCACAGACCCATGCCAATATGCCCATCGGTTCAAGAATTGTAGTTTCTACACGTTTTTTAGAGCTGAGATTGGAATTCAGCTAACCATAAAAAACCCATATGGTTAACTATTGACATTGGTTAATTATGATCCATATCTATGACAACAAATGAAACAACTCAATGATGGCCTCTATCTCCAAAATTTTCAGGTAAACTAGGTTTGTTTGGTTATGATTTCAATTTCATCTTGATTCTGCTTTTGCGTAGTGTTTGTATTTTTATAATTCCTAAAAAATTTGTGCTGATGCTGGTGATCCAATCTCGTGCAGTAGGGAAGGTAGCAGCATCTACTAATTCGGCGTTTGAAGTTGGGGATATTATTTCAGGGCTCCATTAAGTATCCGAGTACGCTGTTGTTCCAGGAGAGATTCTCAGAAAAATATACATCAGTGTTGTTAAACCGTGGGATTATTTGGGAGTTATGGGTACATTTTCTAATTTAAATATAAACACTGTTGATGTGATACAGATATCCCTAGGGTTTTTGGAAATTGAAGTTGAAATTCATAAAAACCCTTTAAAAAATTACATTTCTGGACAAGCTGTAAATATTGCCTTGTGTTGTTAGATGATGCAATGTTACCCTAAGTGGACAGGACATATCAAATATCTCTGCTGTGTAAAGAAAATTTCTGTTGAAGGGTTTTTCTCTGAATGGTATGTCTTCGCTAGTGGCGAGTGGTTTATTGGGAAATTCAAGATCGTTGCTTCCTTTTTTCAGCCATTGTTGCCATTATTTAAGTAATATATATATTTCAATTCTCATTATGGGGGTAATTCAATTTGGGATAGGGGCGCCCTCCGTGACAGCATGGATTGGCTTCATGATCATCGAAAACCCTAATCCCGGGGATGAAGTATTTGTCTCCGCAGCAGCAGGATCAGTGGGTATAGTTGTTGGACAGCTCGCGAAAATCAGAGGCTGTCACGTTTTTTGTAGCACAGCTAGCGAGCAGAAGGTGCTTCCTCCTCCATGTTTTCTTCTTTTATCTTGAATCATAGGTTCTTCTCCTAATATACCTGATTTAACCCATTAAGCCAATATTTTACCCTGGGGCCTGTTTCTCTTCTTAAAGACGCTGACCAATGACCAATATGTCAAATATCTAAGCAGGTAAAGTTGCTGAAAGAAGAATTTGGTTTTGATGATGCCTTCAATTACAAATCAGAGACAGACTGAGATGCACCTTTGACCAGGTAAGTATTGAATGTATATAATTGCATATTTGGGTGAATCCCAAAAGTAAATGATTGCCATCGTGATGTATTTAATGGTATGTATGTTGTGTATGCTGCACATTAGATTGAAAAATCCATTGCCCAAAATTTTATTATTGGTTTTATGGTGCAGGAATTTCATAAGGGTCACTTGAATCCTTTGATTTTCACTAGACTAAGGCAGATCATAAATTCTTAAAGTTGATCACTTTGTTTTTTTCTGAATCGATTCAGAGAACCCCTAAATCTCATTTTATAGCTAACCAGATTGAAAAATTCAAAATTGTTTGCTGAGATACCCAAAAAGATAACATAGCATTAAAGTATTGGGTATTCTCTGTGTATTTATTTTATATTTAGTACCAATCTTGCTCTGTAGCCTCACTTTAGATAAAGTTGAGTCACTATATTGAATAATATATTCCTTCTGTTTGTGTTATTGACTTCGATGGAGGTTTCAATAATGTCAAATGGAAATATCCCCTTGTTTTGGAAGGCCTACATCTGGATCTTTTCGAACTGGTTCTGGCATAGGTCCAAGTACAACTAAATTTCGAACTGGAATTGGACGGATGGATGGCAAGGAACGAAAGATGACACTGGAGAGGGACTGGCAAGAATTTACTTTTATAAGAATTACTCATCGTAGAGATATGTAATATCCACCGATAAATTATTAGCTCTAAAGCTAGGTTCATAAGGTAAATTTCCTGGGTACAAGGGCAGGTTTTGTTAAGTATATTGAGCAACTTGAGAATATAACAACTATAGGTTTTTTACGACCTCGGTTGGGATCTAACGAACTGTCCAGGAGCGTGAGAGGCATACCCGAAGTAATACCCTTTGTGAGTAGCATCCCCGTGGGTGGAAGGACTATACGTGACAAACATATATGCCATGATACCCATATCAGGCATATCCTGATAAGCATACCTGAAGTAATACCCATACTCAAAGGATGCATCATATAATGATAAAAAGACGCATTTTAAACTTCTAATTTATTATAAATCCTTACCAACACTCCATGCCCCGGAGCATTCAATCAAATGTGAAGGCTAGTGCCTCCAACATGGTTATATTATAGACATATATATGGTGAGTTCCTTCAGAGGTGCAATATCAGTCGATTCATTACATCGATTCGATGATGAAAGACCCCGATCAAGTGGGAGATAGCACAAGGACTGATCGAGGAGTAAGGCCTAAAACACTGTAGCGAACAACCGTGGATAGAAGTGAAGGCATGATGTTGAAAGAAAAATAAAAGAGCATGGTAACTTTGAATATCTCATTTTATGGATCCATTCAATCTATAAGGTTGAGCTTTGGTCCTGTGGTTCCAGAGAAGTCCTAGTTGTAGTGGAGTAGTTACATTATTATATTTATAGATGTTTTTATCTAAAAATTGGGTGTACTAACTTTATGTTTTTCTTAAATTGTATGAAGATGAAACAAGTGTAGTATAACACTTAACTTATGACCTAACGATGTTCACCAACTATAAGTTAAGAAGTTGTACTAGTACATAATACATATATAAAGTAGTGGAAATCATAACCCTAATGTCAAGTAGATAGGTAGGTCAAGTCCTCATATAGGTTGAATGCATTTTATATTGCATGCAGGAGTTTGGATTTATTCCTTTTCTATTTCATGTTAGGATATTTTGCCATGTTGGAGCCAACTGTTGGATTAGCTAGCTGCTAGATAAACTGGTTAAGAACTTAAGAGTATATATTGGATTTGTAAATTATGTTCTAGTTGGAGTACTGTTTACAGTCACTTTTTGCTTGATCGAATTAAGAAAAAAAGGAATCAGCCGTAATTTATACAATAAGTGGGGGCATATCAAGCTCGTCCTGAAACGGTTGGGTTGATTTCCATCAATTACTCACGATTTCAGTATCGACACCAAATATTCAGGGTCTAGTGTGATGGAATCATCGGACCCCACCTCAATCACGCTTTGTTCCAATGAGTAAGGGAGGTCTGTATCTAATGCTACTGGTTCATTAGATTTTATATCTGCTTAGGAATTATAAGGTCGGATGACCTGAAAAATTCTAGATTGAAAATTTATTCGCTAAAGTTTGATACCTATGAATGATCCTAGCAAGACAAATGTATTGCAGAGCCAAATGGCAATGCATATGGTGCCTTCTGCATTTATATTACTAAATTAAGATTGTAAACCAGAGAATGACGATTATAAGTTTATATCACTAAATTAATATGGTAAACACGAGAACATTCTCTATCTCTTTCTAATCAAGGTGGACCTGTGTGATCAGTATTAACTTGTGCATGCAAGAAAAGTGACATGCTAAGGCACCACAGATCTTTCCCATAGGAATTTGATATGAATGGTTTTAAAACCAGCATGGATCCATATAAAAGGGGATCTACCAAGCACTGAGAGGGATCAAAATCTATCAAGTTGTAAACCCTTTTTTAGAGTGGAAATGTTGAGGAAATGTGTAATCCAATGTTTATGGTTTTAGTTCATCTAATTTATGTTATTTCATATATATGCAATTCTAAATATTTTAAATTTAATTTCAGCCAACATGTTATTTTTAATAATTTGTTTACTTATTTTTTATAAAGGACACATGTCAACTCTAGGATGAGCACGAAAGGAGTTACACATCTCTTTCCTACTGGGTTGTAGAATGCACCTCTTCGGTGCAATAAAGAAACAAATGGACCTACAAAGATAAAAATCATAATCATGTCGAAGAGACTTGATATTTGAAGTTTACAGAATACAATTGAGTGAAAAAAATTGCTTTCTGAGAACAATTTTTATAGTGCACTCTCTCTCGTAGCTGCAACAATCGATCAGGAAGTTGTGGCACATATCATCGTTGGTAACCATGATTTTGACCACAAGATATGAATGACTCTGTTGGGTCATCCTGCAACTGTAGGTGCCTCTAACAGCGAAGTGCTCCATAGTGTCAATACCTTGCCCAGGCCAAGAATTCAACAATGATTGCACAAGTGAATGTTCAGTCTAGTAAACTGGGTAGATAAAGTCATCAATATTTCAACTGCACTAGTCTCTCAAACTACAAGTCGTGGAAGAATGTGGTCAAAATATGCAAAGTACCTGCTAATATTTTTTTTACTTAGATGTAGGCACCACAAGAAGTTCCATACCCAGAAGCTATAGCATAGAATATCTCGTGTTCCAAGTGCATAAGCATCATCTTTGGAACTCTTTACAAACTCCTTGCTAATTCTTGTTAATATGCAGGATTCTCTTGGTGGAAATAGCAGAACTTTGATGATTGGTAAGTCATTCACATCTGATGTTTATCTTGGCTTTTTTATTATAGCTTATCCTCTTGCTAAAAGGATGAATCATCTTTATGGAGAATTCCCTTTCCACAAGAACCCCCCCAATCCCTCCACTTCCCCCCAGCCTCTTACTTTTGGAAGCAGGTGGGTTAGGTTCATACATTTCATGATGCTATGGATTTGGCTGTCCCTAATTGTGTATTATTTTGCAAAAAAATTGTATGACAAGGCAATGGAATGCCTTTGATTTAACCTAAGCTCCATTAAAGTTGTTATCCTTACGAGCTTTAGAGGACTTGCTTATATGTGTAAATTCAAACTGTTGGATTCTTGATTTTGCATACTATTTAAATATCACATTTTGGCTTCTCAGCAAACATGCCATTACCCAACCATCAATATTATATAAACTCAAGAATCCAACAGTAAGGTTGCAACATTAAGCTATCATGAATTTAAAATTCACTCTACTTACAAAAATTAATATTAGATCCTAAAGTTACCCTAGGACCTTCCCACAGTTGCATTTATCTTAGTGCTATGCATCTCCTATACTATTATGTGCGTTTGCAATGCTATAGAGGTTTGGGATTCTGCTTTGACACAAGTGACGTAAGACTGTTAAACTCTCATCTATTCTAAATGTTCTGGGTATAAATGGGAAGTGAAAATATTGCACTCATCTGTTTCTGAATGTTTTAGGCATGAGTGAGAACTTAGAAGTGACTTGTGAGTATGTTTCACATTTTCAACTCAAAATGTTGGTGAAGCACCTTGTTTTACTTGTGGTTCTTATGTGACTATCCTTAATATGTCACGAAGCCATCCAATTTGATTGTCTTTGTATGCTGCTTTACATTTGTTCTTCAATCGTCTAAGCTTGTGCATGATTATAAAGATTGACGTGGTTTCGTTGATTCCAGTAGTTATCTTTACAGCCTGTCAATTTTAATGTAGGTTTCTCTTTCTACATATATCTCATTTTATTCATATATTTGCTAGCTTGTGTCAGTCCTGCTGACATAAATGCCGAAGAAACACTCAATACTCTGAAGTATGCAAATCGAGCTCGCAACATTCAGAAGAAGGCCATCGTAAGTAGCACAATTTTCTCTTTTGTTAGGTTATACTTATTTATGGGTTTACTAAATGCTCCTAGCTAAGCTTCTCTTGGCCATTTAAATTGCTATTTATAAGTGACATTTTCTCCACTAGATAAACCGTGATCCAGCAGTTGCCGAGATGCAAAGAATGAGGAATCAACTAGAGTATTTACAAGCTGAGATTCTTTGTTATCGTGCTGGAGGTGTCTCATATGATGAAGTGCAGGTAATATAAACTGTACAAAAGATGTGGACATGAAATTTCTTTCAGAGGATGTTGAAATAGATTAAATATGGAAAGGCATTGATGCTTGAGTTATGCTAATTATGGACTCTGTGCTAATGCAGGTCCTAAAGCATAAAATCTCCTGGCTTGAAGCAAACAATGCAAAGCTCCGACAGGAGCTCCGAGAGTGTCATGAAAGTACTCAACTTCTAGAAGAATGTATGATGGATGCACAGGTTCATTGACTTTGCTCGCTTCTTAATTGTAAATCAAGTTGGGCATTGGCCATTTAGTAATTTGATGGTAAAATTTTTATCTTGCAATTTTTCTGGAAATGTTGATGCCAAGTGCATTGATGTAATTTTTCAACATGTAAATAACACAGTTCAAAGTCTTCATGTAAAAGGTTGAGAAGATACATTACCCAACTATTGCATTTATCACTACTAATTAGACTTAATTGGCCACACATTTTCTTATAATTGGTCAATTGTTTCACTTGTTAGTTTTTTTGCTAGTTGAATGAAAGCCACCTTGGATTTGTATCTTCTTTTCTCAGTATCATCTTTGTAAACAACCCTGCCATTTGTCTGGCAAGCTATTTTATGCAGGGTTATGCATTTGAATAGAACTATGGGGTTGTTTTGAGGCTGTTTGTGTTTGTATTGTTACATGTTGAATTTATTATAGATCTCATGCTTATTCTTTCTTAATGCTTAAAATGTACTAGATCGTGAAAGACAAGTTATGCCTGAAACTAGAGCAATCACGTAATGGAAAAACATGTAAAGAGATTGATGATGATGATGATGATTCACAGGTTAGTAGTCTATTCAAGACGACATTTTAGTTGTAATGTACATGATCATATTCATCCAACTGTCAGTTTGCAATGAATTGTTTGTGATTCACCATGCTTATCTGTGATTTTTACCAGTTTTCCTAAAATGGGTTGGAATCTTTGGCAAAGCCTAAGCCACCAACTTGGTAACGAAATTCAAGTGCTGTATGGAAAAAAATTTAAAATGTCATGGTAACAAAATCAATCAGATGCCGAACACATTCTTTTGAGGAGAAGAATATAAAGATAATAATATAATTGTAGGATTGAACCATAATTACTTGTTTCGTTCTTTTCTTGTCCAAGAATGTTTCTTTTCTTGTCCAAGAATATCCGAAACCTGACACTCTGTCAACAATATTGCATTTTCATTTATAGACAATTCATATATAATTCAAGCTCTTCATGACGGCCTCTGAATGTCATTCAAATTCAAGCTTGGCTGTACATAACATTATTTTGAATATGAGCTTCTATTATCTATTGCAATGTGAGCCTAACTGTAGTTTTGTTTGGAAGTAGTTTGGTAAGAATTCTTCCCTGTGATGCCCCTGCTGCAGTTTACTGACTTGAAAAATGCATTTCGAAATCTCTTATGTTCCACCAATTTATAACATTAATCACTAATTCAACAGAGTTAAGACCTGTTTGAAAATTAGGAAGAATCAAAACCATGCAGAGCGCAAGTTTTTATTGTGAACTACTGTTCTAAATGCTAGAAGATGGATGATTACTGTTTACGCTTCTGATTTTGCTTTTTTTTTTAAGTTTTTGGATATTCCAGGCAGGAAAGTTGAGCTGACTAATGAAATGAACTTCATATCTGAGTCTTCAAATAAACGTGTACCTTGCTACAGAATTCTGAATGAAGTTGGGTGTCAGATTTCTACTGATGGCTTCAATGAGGTGATCTATGTTCTTATTAATATTTGATGAGTTCCTATGTTCTTGTTTCTCCTATTTTATTTTCAAATAGTTTGTAATGGAACTAACAGTGACTATAATATTGTGATGGGACTAGGATTGAGCCCACTATGAGTGACACAGTTGGGTTTGCATTGACATGTTAGTCTTCCTTTGGGGCATTGCAAATAAGAAATGATACTGCATTTGGGGTAGCAAACTCATAAAGACAAACTGCAACAAACAGGTATATTAGGAGAGTTGAAAGAAACGTATCAAGTGAAGTTCCAAGTAGAAGGTTAGTTGGTTCGCTGCAGATGGAGAATAGAATTAGCAGAAGTATGGAATTAGCTAGTTTGTATAATCTTTTAATAGGGGATGAGATTAACAATAAGACATCTATAGTTTCTAGTTTTCCATCGTCATGATCACCTCCACTCCCTTTTGAATTTATTTTCACTAGGTCAAAGACACCATCAAAAGATTCTATATCTTTAAAATTAATAAGGCATGCTCCTTAGGAAACACATCGTCTGCCATCTCTTGCATTGGCACTTAATGTCAATCCTTTGAGCTTCTTTGACAACTTAATGTTTGAAAGATCTACTTCAATGAGAGGTCCTCCTGAAATTTCTATGATACCAAATTCTGAAGGTGTCAGACATAGGTCTTTACGGCACCGGTCAGCTATTAATGAGAATCGGTCTAGGTTTGCAATAATTAGATTTGCAGAGGTACTGTCTGTATATCCTTCTCTACCTCCCATTTTTTAACTGTAGTTTTCTTTCAAACTCCAAATGTCCATGTACACTTGTATTTTAACATACAAATATAGTTTGTGCCTATTAATTATAGCTCTTAAGAAATTGATGTGTAGCTTTATGTGGCTTTTTTAATCTATTGGGACGTTTTGCATACTATATTTTTAGTTGTGAGTCCTCTGGTAACTTTTAGCATTTCTAGATTTCAGCTTATTATTATTTGTGCATGATTCTCTGTCATTGCATGCATGTTGTTGGAACCTTTGGTTCTATCCCTAGAAAGATCACAATGGGTTTCTTTTGAAATGCTGGATATAATTGTGGATCAGTTATGGACAGTTGTGGATAGAGTACATTGCTTGAGAAAAAGAAATGTTGGGGTACTTGCAGATCTTGAAAATGCTTGGCTCACCTACTTTGAAAAGTGCCTTGTTTGTATATATTTTGCAAGACTAATAAAAGGAAACATTTTTGGCATAATAAAAAAGTGTATGGATGTTCTTAGAAGTAGTCCCTTGTCTATGCAAGTCACCCTCATGATAACTTCATTGATTGGCACTGAGCATAGAAAATACTAAGAACTAGTGTTAACAACTAAATGCAGTTAGTTGTCAAACGGGTACTATTCGAGGAGGAGAAATTATACATATATTAGTTAATATAGTTCTTGTGATAAAACATGGAAAACGTTTCTATTGACAATCTTTCTTGTGTTGCAACATCTGAGCATATCCGAGTGTGTTGTGCTAGGTCTGGTAGATTAAGATTATGGAGTGGCTATATGTGCAGTTACTATGTTAGAACTTGGGTCATAAACAAGAGTGGCGGCTGAATATAAACTTGCCATTACTTTGCAAGATCTCCAGGACTGAACGAAGGATAAATTTGCTCCATACAAGGTTTTCATTTGCTCCTTCTTTTTCTCTTACACAAAGTTAGTCTTCCTCAAATGTACT
>LPNX010254075.1:30054-138494 GCA_001517045.1 Pseudotsuga menziesii | reverse complement strand
GGCACTAGTATCCCATGAGTTCATAAGTAAAAACTCCTTTGAAGCTTAAATCACTAATGGAGTCAGTGCTAGGTGGATAGGTACTTGTATGAACAAAGAGGTCAAGTCAAAAAAAAAAAAAAACTAAACAGCACACACTTTATTTACTTGACACAAGCATTCTAGTTACCCAGTGAAACTCAGAAATTAATTCCAATTAACACAGTCCTTGAAAATTCTTTGTAAAATGAATCAATGAGATGAAGTAGGAACAGTAACAGAAAGACTTCCCTTTTTGTTTTCGTTTAACAAAATACCCTGAACCTACCCAAAGAGAGTACCTGTATCATTCAAAAGAACCTATTGATAAAAAAACTCCTGTACATATATACAAAGAAACAATTTCATTGGCTGTCACTGCGAGAAAGTAGGAGATGAAGAAATCATTTCTTCACCTACCAGCTCTAGTTCAGATTGCTGACTCATATTATGAATGAACTCTTGCTTAGAAAGAGGTTTATGATATACCTTTAACCAGTGTCCATTACCACAAATGCAACCTGTTCATCACCAATTGGTCTTATGTTTACATAACCATTATTAAAAATAGTCACAATTTCATATTACCCTCTAGCATTTTTCCTTGCTATGGGTTGCTGTTATAATAAATTTTCTGAAAGTATGGATTAGAGAGAAGGTTTAAATTCTAGTTAAAGATCTTATCATTTTATTGAAAAAAAAAAAACAACGAAGTTGCATTAGTTTCTAAACTAAACATGCAACTTTTTTATTTATATACATATTTTCCTATTCTACCTAAGAAGAAAGAAAACATTTCTATTCAAGGATATGAATTCTTCCAATGTAACCAAGTGCGAAGTAAGATTAAAAATATACCTTTATCCACATATGAAAAAGATGTTGCAATGATTACCTGGATATGGAGAACCAACCGACTTACTCGCTTCTGCAACAAAAGATGTTGAAGGAGGAAATGGTGTTGTAGTCTGGCTACCTCTTGGAACCAACTTTCAAGGTAGTCCTGGTACTCACCTTCCTTCATCATATCATGTAGATCCCCTTCTTCTGATTGATTGATTTCGGACATACATAGAGGATCTGCTGATACCTCCTCAATTTTAGGCTGCTTTCCATCGGATGTAATCCCCAAGTTGTCAATGTCCTCTGGAATTTGGCAAGGAATATTTTTTTGTGGCTCTTGAGACTTTGGTTCATTTGTTATGTCAGGAGAGGTAGATAAACTCTTAACTGCTTTCAGGATATGTTCTACCTGATAAGAAAAATTTCCAACTACAGCTAGGATTTGAGAAAGTTTTCCCAAATTGATGGTTACTTCTGAATCCATTTTTACCAGTTGTCTTGTTCATGTCTCGCACAAGGATCAATGTTTGGGGCCCTTATAGCACCCAAGTTTTTGTTTTTATTTGGTTTATATGTGTTTTAAATGATTCTAATCAAGACTATCTACCACTAAAAACATATTTATGCCAATCAAACACACGCCTCTCTTGCATAAAATAAAACACTCTTGAAATTAAATTGTAGAAAATAAACACACCCAAACTTGCAAAAAGAAAAACACACTTGCATGAAATTAAATTGCAAAAAAGTAAACATGCCTTACAGGGAAGGTAAACACACTTTTGCAGCAAAATAAATCAAACATGTGAAAAAGCAAACACACTTACGAGAAGGAAACAACAAGGACTTGGGGCAACCCACTAAAGTGGATGCGTCAGGCTATTACACCATGGGAATCTCGTAGTGAATTCGTCTTTGCATCTTATTGTTTCCCCTCCACCTTGTTGTGTAATGTAAATAAAACCTATCTACTTGAACTTCATAGCCAACAAATTCGTAGAAAATGAGCAAAATACCAGCTTACCTTGGAGCAACTCCCGGGCAACGGCGCCAAAATGTTGGGTAAAATTATCACTAATTAATTTACCTTCAATTTAATTATCAACCAGGACACGTAAACTTTGAGTTACTACACTGCAAGGTAAAATGGTTTCAAGCTCATGCCTAAGGTAATTTTGATTTGCTCATAGACAAAGAAACATAATGTAATCTATGGAACTACTACTCTATTGAACAATCTATACCAAAAGTTGTTGAGTCTAACCTAAGGAAAGGGAATCAGCTTGTTGAGCCCTGTTTTACAGTCTACAAATTTGTCAAATCCAATGTAATCTATAGTAATCTCAAATTATGCTAATTATTGATCTATTCTTTAAGACAAACAACCCAGCGAGTAAATAAGAAACCCTACTTTCAAACCTGTCTACAAGATGAATACTTTTGATCAATCCTAATGGTCTTATATTGCATCTAAGACTGCTCTCATCACTCATAAAGAATCTTATGCTAACATGACGACTCTTCTTAACCCTAATTCATACAAACACTTATCATTCACAAACCAGCATTAAATTTGTCTTTCTGCTAAAAATGGATACACTCTACTTGCATTCTATGCTCACAAAAATGTATTGGAACTATTCAGACAACACACACTTCACTCTCATTTGCATATCCTACAAGACTTATATTCAAACCATAGGAAATAATGCTGTCACACATCAACGAACTGTGATTCTTCTTTTAGTTTCATTCCATATCATGAAATAAGCACAGCATAACTCCAATCCTCAGTTCGAAATGTTATCCTAAAAACCCTATAAATTCTTTAAACTAAAATCTCTGCAAATACTTCTACAATCACCATACATTCAATAAATACTGCAAATCAACAAGTCTTTGAAACACTCTATGACTTAACAAGATTCTAGGCAAGAAATTGAACTATTCAATAATCAGGATTAGTTATGGACATAAAAGAAATCTGGAAATTGGAATCCAACATATCTCTCCATTCTCACTATTTTCCAACTCTCTATTCTACTAAATCAAACCTTGAACCTATAGACACAGCTGAAAGTAATTATTTTATCCAAAGGTGTTGAATGATGCAATCAAACTTATCGCACACAGTCAATGACATCGACTAGCTTAAAGCATGTATCTCCTTCCCAAATCACAAGTTATTAAAACTATTGGCATACATCCATAAAAACAGTATCAAGATATACAATATAACTTCACTTATAGCAGTAAAAACAATGCTTATACACAGATGATCAGAGTTGAAGGTGGGCCCTGCCTTCAACACCTATGAGTCTGAAATTAAAACTTTAGGGAAACAAACGCAACTGTTGATCAATTACCAGAAAATCAGAGTTTTTACAGTGTCTTCTCCTCATCCTCCTCAGGATTTATTTATACATGGATAGATGGACAAGATCCATCCCAAAATTCAGAAATTTGTGCAACTACCTAGAAAACGACCAACACTAAAATATGGAAAAACCATGTCTGTTCCGGAAAGGATTTCTCCACATTCGTTCATAAATTCTGAAAATTTCTTACAGTTAGGGGTAAATGGGGCCATTTATGAAGTGGGTTTTGAACCGTTTTGATTAATTCCCCACTGATTGCTCAGAAATTGAGCCCGAAATCAGGTTCCTGATTAATGACGGGAATGCCATTGCCAGATTGCTTGAGATTAGGGCCACGACTTCTGAAGGAAACAGAGCATTTGAATGATGACTGATAGCTCAAAATACATATTGAAATGACCAAGCATATTTTTGGACAAATGAATCCCCCAAATATCTGAACTGATCAATACATGCTCAGTGAGTGCCAGAACAAGTGTCGGATCGAGCAACCAGAAGAACCACTGTGTGGGAAACAAGAGTTTGTCAATTGATCAGCATTTAATCAAAAGCTAAGGTTTCATTTTATAAATTAAAACCCAACAAAATAATAAATAAAATAATGAAAAACATCAAAAATTCACCTGTTAGAGCACCTTGTAATGTTGCCCTTGAAAAGGAATATTCAAGCACAAAACACAACTAGATAAAGTTGAATATTACTTGATTTCATGGAACTTTGAACTAGAAATAAGGTGCTGAACAAGCAAAAATAGGAGGCCATCACCATGGTCTACAATTTGCAAGGGAATAAGTTTCGAGACAAGACTAGTCAATTTGGGAGGTGGAAATCCCCTCTGGGTCCTGGAACAAATATCTTCACAACATTGTACAACCTTCACTAATGGGGGGTATGATACTTGGATCTATTATAAGACATTAATTAAATTATATTTGAAGCATAATATGTTGTGTTTGGGTCGAATATGTATCCAATGGAACTCCATGAATTTACTAGTAATTTTGAGGTTCCAACCGCCA
Organism: Pseudotsuga menziesii; assembly: GCA_001517045.1. Classification (NCBI taxonomy): domain Eukaryota; kingdom Viridiplantae; phylum Streptophyta; class Pinopsida; order Pinales; family Pinaceae; genus Pseudotsuga; species Pseudotsuga menziesii. Next base: position 134,235 of record LPNX010254075.1, on the reverse strand, counting down.
ATGGTATATGACTCCAAATAGCTCCAAATCCTCTCGAATTGTACCAAAAGATGTATGAGTGATATAATAAATTATTTATAATTTTTATGGGTGTATTATGGCCTTCCAAGTACTTCTTAAATTCTATATCAAATTCTGAATAAGATAGATGCTTTAACTAGCAATTATAGGGGTCAAATCCCTCCTGGGTAATTGCCGGAATGGATTCCCACATGTACAGAAATTCACTCAAATTCTCAAATTTAATAAGGGGATGTGTAGAATACATTATCAGAGACTCAAATTCAACTCAATTGAACTCCCATGGCTTTAATCACTTCCTTCAATTAGATATAAAAAACTAGTTTTGGACCCTTGGGGAAACAAGATGTAGTTTGGTCCAAATGGTATGAAATTCGACCCAATGGCCACAAATTCTCAGTTAATGAAAATGAAATACATATTAGACATTAATTACAGTTCATTCATTCATAAATCATCAATGGTGCACACATATATTCGATTCCATCAAGATTGCAAGAGTTTACAACAAGGTATTGGGGAAATGGCACTGTTTCTTCAATATTGGACAATAATACATGATATATATTGTCCTTTCAACCTGAGATCTTTCTGAACTTGAAATAAATAGAATTTACATAATAATACAAAATAATGGAGCAATATAATCTCCATCAAAGAGATGAATATCTCACCAAGTGCGCCTCACTCCATACAGCTGAAATATGGTGAGAAAACTTGAGATGAATGGAAGAACAAGCTGATATTGAGATGTCCATGAGATTACTGCAGATTGAACTTGTAACTTATGAATACATTGAATCTCCTTTAAATACATGAGTTACCTCTCCAAATAACCAATTAGGATGGGAATCTTTCACCCTCGAAATTGGTTAAGGCAAGGAACCAATCATCCACTAGCTCTCTCTTCACAAACCCAAATTCATCAAATGATAAAAAAGATTCTTCTCATGGATAATCCCTGTATTTTATAAAAATTATTGGTATTCTAAGGTTCCAAATCCATCCATAAACCAAATCCAAGTCGAATTGGTGTGGCTTCTCACGCTATGCCATGTGGCCTCTCTCTTCACCTTCCCTCTTCTCCCAAATTTGAGTAGGAGCCTCTTGGCCTTCTCCAACTCCAAAATTAAACCTATAAGATGATATATTCAGGCCTGACATGTCAGTATGTTATTATTTCATACTTTATATCTGACTTGTTTCATAAGTGTCATAGAATCTCCATCATTGGTGTCATATATGTCATAAATGTAAGGGGAATCTAGCCAAGTGTCCATGAAACTCCCATTTGGATCTTCCTCTCCCATGTAAGTTACAATTCATCCCAAATTATACCTATGAAGTATATGGACAAGTATCTTAACCTCATAATCCATCCCAAAACATTAGGATTCCCATATATTCGAAATTACAAGAGGAGGATGCCATTTAACATAGGAATTCTACCTTGAGTGGGCCCCATAGTCTCCATGTGTCTCCATTCTCCATGGCCATTTCAATTTTCTCTTGTATCTATTTAATAAGCTACATTATTAAATATTTATCCTCTTCTTATGTATAAACATCATTTATTATCCCCCTTATTCCAAATCTCAAAGCTTCCACCCCCAACCTAGGAAACTAGTGATTTTCCTCCTTGGAAATTATTTGACTTTTAGCAACCATTTGACAACTTTCATGAATATGGAAAATGTGATTTGGCCATTATGACCCAATGAAAAATTTGGGACATTATAGTAGTGGGGTGAGCAAGATAAGGATTTTTCGGAGCGAGAAGCATGCATTGCGGCTGCTTTGGGTCTCGAAAGAAGCAAATTAGATGGATTTTATAAGAAGAAGAACAAAATATGTAGACTGTCTATTCCAAATTTTTGGTCTCCTTCACCTGTGCAGGTGTTTAAAGTTAATTTTGATGGAGGAGACAAAGGAAACCCGGGAGCTAGGGGATTCGGAGGAGTTTGTAGAAACAACAGAGGAAAAATTTTAAAACTATACTTTGGCTACATCGGCCATGACACTGACAAATCAATAGATTTGGAAGGTCTTATTTAGGGGATTAATCTAGAAATCAGGGAAAGGTGGCTGTAGTAATTATGGAGGGAGATTCCCAAATTTCGATTCAAATGGCCAAGAAACTAGCCAATGATAGGTCTACAGAGCAAACCTCATCTAGTTGGAGGCTCGCGAGCAGACTGAACACTCTTCGCATCCTTGTCATGACCCATAATTTAGTCTCTTCCCACATTAGGCATGATGAGAACAAGGTGGCGGACCTTCTTGCCAACGTGGGTGCAGAGGAGGGTAGGGGTCATAGATTGGGTACCATTGAGGATTTTTGAGGGGAGAGTTGGGCCCACATATGCAACTAGCTAGTTGTCCATGATTATGAGATAGAACGAAAGGTGGAGGATCTCAAAAAAAGGGTACAAGAAGATGACACGGGGCATAGGGAGATCTGTGAGGTGGTGGAAACATGCCTCATTTGATCATGCAAAAAATGACAGATCTGCCCCATATTATGACTGGTTGAAGTAATATAGGGTACAGAAACATGCACGAGAAAAATGAAAAAAGATGGTTCCACACCAAGGGCTAAATCTGTCCTCTTACCTAGGAATGATGACAGATTTAGTGTATGGTATGGTAGAGGATGATAGAAAGGTGCGACAGGAGAAGGGAATGTGTAGACTGTATATGGAAATCATGGAAGCTCCGTATTTATACATGAAGGCTATGTTCACCCTTACCATTCACTCTCAACATGAGGATTATACCCATTTTGTTCTAGGTAATAAAGTAAGGGACATATTTTCTGCTTTTGGGGTTTAGTTATTCTACGAGTGGAAACCCCTTCATCAGTATAATATGCCCCCCTAGCGCACCTTGAATTTGGAGTATGGAGTGGGGGTGGCTAGTTCTAGTCAAAAGGGAAAGGGTAAATTGGTTGGAGAGTGGAGAAGGTCTAAGGGTGGGGTAACATGTTCCCAACTCCATGTTCAGGGAGCGACCTCCCTTTTAAGGACCGCATCCCTATGGAGGTTAGCCATGAAATTGAGATGGTGGAAAAAAGGCTATGGGAGGAGGTCCAGTCTTCCCCTATCGAAGATATTCAAAGGGAGGTGGAGGAGTGGGTGGTCAATCCTGGAACCATGGCTGGAAGAGAAGCAACTTACAATAGAACGGTTATGTAGCACTAGGTTACGAAGAATTTTCTTTGTCATGCGATCATGAGCAATGAATCCAAGAAAGAGGGTGACACAGAACCGGTGCGGGCCTGGAAGGAGCATAATGCGGAATGCAAGCTAATGCACCACAATATTGACATAAGGGATTCTCGGATGGGGATTCAGTTTTACCATTTAGGGATGCGAAGGGAAGAGATTGGAGGGTCTGAAAAGAAACCAAGCCTGAGAGGAAAGGTGCAACAGGATGACAATGTGGCTCTAAGGGTGATGGGAGGAACTCAACAGACTGAAGGGACCCAACTAAATTCTCTGGCCTAGGTGGCCAGTCTAAGCTCTTGGTTTGAGACTCTTGTAGATGGGTTTTCTAGTCGTTATAGAACCTTAAATGTTTAAGTCTAGTAGTAATAGGTGCTTAGTAAATATGAAAGGTAGGATGTATATGCAATCCATGGAACATTGCTCTGAACATTCTGGTTTTTTGGAGAAGACTGCAAAGCCGGTGAAGGGTGGGGATGATGAAACTCTGTTTTTTAGTGATACGTATATTTTTTGATACTGAAATAAATACAATATTTTATTTATTGAAAAAAAACTGATCAGGAAAGAAAATCAAAATTCAATTATAGAAGATCTTAGGTAAATTTTATGAGATTTGAAGTACTTAAAGGCACTTAACATTGGTACATATTCTCACAATCTTTTTAATTTGAGTATTACAACTTCTACGGATTGTACAACCTCCTTGGGATTCACCATAGTTGTAAAGCTACAAGCTTTTCAATTTGAGTATTGCAAGTTCTGCAGATTGTATTGACCTACTTGGGATCGACCATAGTTGTATAGAAATTTTGAAATGTTATTGTTTTTTGAATTTTCATATTCTTTTTAAACACTTAGTGTAACCTTAAAAAACAATAACCTCCTTGGAATCAATTATACTACACATAAATTTGAAGAGAAATGTGGGGGATGATGGGGAAAGCAAATAACATAGACCGAAAGAACTCTAAATATTCAAGAATGATGACTTTTGATTGTAACATAAACATTAAAAAAATCAACATTACTCAACTGTAATAAAAATAACATTTTTTAGTTTCTACAATCCCAAAAATAACATTGAATCCCTAGAGTTGTCTTGCTAAATTTAAGAAGCAATTTCCATATCTAAGTAGACATTTGAAATTTCACCCTCAAATTATACACTAGTCAATCTTTGTGTATCCTTTTCAAATATAGTACAAATTGAAAGCATATAATTCTAGTCTCTCCATATGGGGAGGTCTAATTATATTATATTAATTATTTTATGTTTTCACATTCTACATGCAAAAAATGAAGTTAGCTCCCAATATTATCTTGCCTATATTTACGTTTGACCAATTGGATCACTTCATTTAAAGTCGGTAGGAAACAATACAACCAAAGCTAAATCTAAACTACACAATAGAAATAAAAATGGTTAAATAAAAGGTCATAAACTGAAAGCAAGGTGGTATAAGGAAAACTAAACTTAGCAAGCAAAATTTGAGATGAAAGATAAGGAAAAAAATGGTGAAAGTGCAAATCCAAACTTCTATGGTATAAATCTTTGTGGATATGTAGGATTTCTAGGTGAAGAAATGTTATAGTGTGAAAAAAAAAACATTCAACATAATAGTCATTTTAGCGTTCACCATATGTATTTTAAAAAAAATACATGTATGATATCAAGATGAACAAATAGATTAGTTGTATTAAATACATTTTTCTCATACATAATTACATGACAATTGTTGGTCATGCATAGAATGTGAAGGTTTTAATAGACATTACATACAATAGGATTCAAATGTATTCTTGATGTTCATCAAGTCAATAAAATCATTGGAAAGTTTGAAACTTGGATAATGACGAAAGTGAAAATTAGTAGTCAAATTCTTGTGATTGGGACCATTTATATTGCCTTATGTTTTATATTCATTTCTTATGCTTGGGACTTGCTAGTAGTATCTATGTCTGATGCTTTGTATGCTTTTATTAAAATGTCTACTGTCTCGCAGGTGCCCAAGGGATGAGTTTTTCTTTTGGGCATTTATTGTAGTAACCTACACAATTTTGGCCATGCTTGAGGTGGTTGCACGAGAAACGTCTTTTTTTCGTTTTTTTTTATAAAATGCCATGTACAATATTGTATATATTAATAATTAAAAGAAGCAATTTATCCAAAAAGATCTTGTGCTTGAGAATTTTCGTTGATGAATAAACTTTGAAAGAGTATTCTAAATATCTGGATGATGAAATATGCAAGTGAAGATAAGTAGTTGTCAAAATTCTTATGGTTGAAATCATTTTTCCACATAAGTGAGTCAAACAATAAATACAAAATTTGACTGGTTTTGTTGATGACATAGAGAAGGAGAAAAATGAAAGGATAGTGATGCTTAGCAACACACATTCTAACTTCAATCCAAAATTTAGTATACAACTCGAATTAATTCATAATAAATTGGGAAAGAGGTCAAAACTTGACAAGTAAATGGACGGGCATAACAAATTCATCTAGTTATTTAAGATGAAGGTTTGTGAGAGAATACTACATACTTGATCTCCTTGAAACAATCAATGGTGTGTTGACCAAAGGATATCCACCTTCAATGTTCATGCTTCAAGATAACACTTCACTCCCTAAATGCGAGAACAATAAATTACATCTACAACAAAAGGCTAGAAGTGATGCTTCATGAAATTCATAAGTTTACTAGGGTGCCAATGGAGAGAAGACATAAGGATAAGGAAGATTGTTAGAACAATATTGAACACGACTACTACCTATATTATTGGTTTAATACAAACAAAACCTACCATGATGTCTATTGGATGGTTAATCTAGCCCGAAATTCAAAGGTTTTCAATGTAATATCCAAGTCAAAAAATAACTTTAAGATCTAATCCTTAGAGTCAACCCTCTAAAATCACTTACCAATTGTCAAATTTTAGAGTCAATATTATCAGTCTTTAATTGATCTAGGAAACTTCAAAATCCACTAAAGTAATAAGCTAAACTTCAAAATTCTATAAACTTTTCTCTACAACAACACAAATGAAAAAAACAAAAGAAAAATTATGCAGATCACATTCTCATTTAAAAACAATTAACATGTGTTTTTGCACCAAATGATAGGCATAATCATGTGCATTTTGCATCGTTGCTTGTGACCAAGACTTCCCAAAAGATTGAAGGATTACCATTGCACAATTAGAATCAAATCCATTGTTCAAACTATCATCTCAATAAAAACTCTATTATATTATAAGTTGTTATAGAGTTATTGCCATTACACTTTTTGAAAAACTATTACCATTATCATGTCAACAATAAAGCATGACAAGATTTTGTTACTCCTCCTACAACATTTTCCATCTCGCAAGAGCATATATCAATGACAATATCGAAAATAATGCAGCCACATAGCTCTTGCTGCTGCGGTGGTTGTTGTTTCAATCTCATATCTTAAATAAACATTCACCAAATAAATATGAAATCATTTATATATAAATATGACATTTCATGTGAACGAAAAAGGTCAAACCCATATCTTTGTCATGATCATAATAAACATGAAATTTGATATAAACACTTTAAAAAGGTCAAGCCCATATCTTTGTCATGATTATATTTGCCCACTAAATGTCAATTCACTATGCTCATAATCCATATCCATAGTAAATATTTTCCAATCGTTTTCCAGTAATCTATTGAAAATAACGGGACTCCATAATATTTCGTTTTCCAAGTAAACTATTGAAAGTAACGTGATTCCATAATATTTGATTTGACTAATTGCTTTTGATAGTCATGTACTTCAAAGATATAGTGGTGCGGAAATAATTCTCACTTTTCATTAACGCGAGTCATAAAAGAGTTATATATTTAGGTGATCAATATTTATTTTTGGGTAGTTTATATTTAATGTGGCTAAAGAGTTGTTGTGGTTGTTGGAAGTTATTTGAGATCTAATTGGCAGAAGCTTTGCGGTAATATTAAATAGGTAGCTATATATCTATACGATTTTTATTGATAAAATTTGTTGTTTTTTATTCATAATTAATTAATTTTATTTATTTGTAAATATTAATTATCATTAATATTATAATGAAAAGAAAATGGTTTACATTCAATTAAAATTTATTTATTTGTAAATATTGATTATCATTAATATTATAATGAAAAGAAAGTGATTTACATTCAGTCAAATTTTAAGATAGATTTGTTTTAATATCATAATTTTGTTCAGATATTATCCCATATTTATAATAGAAGCTTATAAAAATTTGAATTGATTATAAACTTATTTTTAATAAAAATTATAATAAAGAATTGAGTTGTTCATATAATGTAAAATAATAATAATAAAATATTGTGTGGGATTAGGAATTCATGAATCTAGAAGCTAAATTTAGAAGTAATACAATTAATAATTTATGGAAGAAAAGAGAAGACAATACAATTCCATAGAATGTATGAGAGAATTTAAGTAAAGATTCAAGCAATGTAATATTTATTAATCAATTGAATGCTCAATAGAATACATAATTTTTCAATGCTTGATTTATAAGATCCCAACCTACATGCATATGTAACTAAGCTACGCCTAATTACATGCACACGCATAAGAGTTAGTGAAAACTCAAGAACAATCTCCTCAAATGGCAAAGTTCACCCTTGTGAGGTAGTTATCCAGGTCGAGGTAGTTATCTAGAGTTAACTAGTTTAGAATAGCCAACCGAGGTCATATTAGGTAGTTAACGAGCCTTCCATGAATGTGAAACTAGGCTTAACCTGCCCTATAACTACCAACTGAAGTGAACTAAACCATAAGATACAGCTCAATTAAGTGTGTCATTGTCCCTAAAGAGGTAGAGAAACTCAAGTAGGAGCACCCTATTCCCTAGAAAAGAGGAATAACTATAGTAAGATCATTATTTACCCCAAACACAGGGAAATAACTCTACTAGGAGTAGTGTTATCCCTATAAATGGAAAATAACAGTGCATGTACATTGACACTTTAAATGTTAAACCAATATTTCAAAAGTTGTTAGAATTCTTATTTTATGTAAAATGAAGATTATGAAAAGTAATTTTTCTAGATGGGCTTAAACAAATATCATTTATATAGAATTGGAAGTTGTGAACATATGATTATTGTGTTTGGAAATTGGACACAAACACTACAAAGTCAAACAATGACCTTCATACAATGTGTGTCTAATAGGTCAAATGCATATTCGAAATAAGGATGGTCATTTGGAAGAGACAATAAACAAGAAAGAGAGCACTAAGGATCAAATGAGTTATGCTAGAGAAATAATAATAAGGTAAACAATATTATTATTTTTTAATTCATGATGATGGAGTTCGGAGCCTGAATCTTGAATGGATCCCAATGAAGTAGATTATGGTGACCCAAGTCAAAGCTTGATATCCATCTATCACTCTGATCAGGAGTTCAGGAAATTAGTTCAAATACCATCTGAATAATTGACTTCGACGTTTGATCTTACCAGGATCACCACTTAGCATCCCTTCATTTCATCATAGGTCCACCGAAAGGGATGTATTCCCTCCCATGCAATGTTGTGAGAACGTGAACATAATAGATGCATCTACACAATAGTCTCAAGGAATGGATGGATTTTTAAAAATCCATCACAAGCCTGAGACATAGTTTCTTGGTATCTCAAAATCTTCAATGCCGAACATTTCCATAATAGGCATGTCCAGGTGGAAAAATTCTAAAATCATTGGCTCCTCATTCCCTAGTGAAAATACCTAATGTACCCATCCAAAGAAAGAGAAAGATAAAAGGGTGGTCGATGAAGATGTGAAGATTGAAGAAATTGTAGGACTTTTGGTAGGGTCCTAGTAGGTCATTTTTGTGGAAAAATTGTAAGGATGGATAGATTAAAAGGTTAGATAGAAGCAACTTGGGGTCCACTTATAGGTTACAAATTGATCTCTCATACCCTAGTCTAAAGATGGATTTGTTTCTTTTTCCAAATCAAAGAAGATCTTTTAAGCATCTCAAAAAAATATTGGAAGTGGGGGCCTTTGGGACACATCCTGAAGGACTGGATTGTTGATTTATACCCAAGGTGAGAACCAATCACCACCTATATTGTATAAGAAAATTCTTATAGGCCTATCCCATGTCATATAGACCATAGGCATTCTTAAATCCATTGGAGATAAGATGGGGGTTTTCACAGGGATCGAAGAAGGATCCACATGGGCTTCACTCAATGAATTTCTAACATAGCACGTCCATTTGTGCTTTATGAAACAATACCCCTAATTTTAGTAAATATTGGAAAATATCTCCCAAAATCATTTGTTAACCCCCTCCCAATATGTCTTCCCAATTTAAAAACACCCCTATTTTCACTATATATTGTATGTATCCATATTTTCATTTACATTTTTTATACCCCTTTATATTTCTACCTAGTATATTGACATGATACCCCTCTTATGACCCCATATGCATTATACAGTGCAACTTTCTTCTTTCGATGTATATCGTGGATGCACATTACTTCACCCACAATGCAATTACTCAACCACAGATCATTATGATTTGCGCCATCTAATGGTCTAATGAAGATATGGGAGATCACTTCTTGTATGTCACTAGAGCCAATGCACATAGTACAAATTTAGATTCAATGTTTAAGGTCCCCAATTGTTGACTAAGCCTCTTGTCGAATTGTTATACAAGCCCCCAGGGCCTGTAGCAAGCACTAGGCATGCACTGGGAGGCTATGTAAGCCTCTCAAACATTGTAATAGGCACTAGTGGCTAGGTATCCAATCCCTTAATGCCTAAGGAGGGCCTATAACATCCCTTGGGAGGCTTAGATTCTCCCAACAAAACTATCAGTATCATGGAATACTCATTATTTATTATTAGACTGTTGCAGCATGGAGAGTCCTCCTCAAACCCCAAAATAGCCAAGATAGCCTCATAGTTACAGTGTCACAAGAAAGTCTTCCACTTCCACCTCAAACACCCCTGAACTTACTCTCAAATGATATGGAAAATGTTGGAGCCCTTCTCCCTTAGAGAAGCATGCTTCTAAAGCATAGTGGGGGGGGACCATCTGAACCCAACGTTTCATTCCATGATTTTTAAGTATAGTGTGGACATGCCTTGGTTGATGAATATAGGTGCTGGATGGGGGAGGTCATTTTTACACCCATCAAGGATGAACCAAAATAAAGAAAGGGGGTTCTTAGTTCTCACTACCCTTCCTTGTCACTGGAAATTGAATAAGACATTTCTCAACAATAATTGACAAATATGGACATTTTCTAACTAGGACTTCAAAAAATAAATACAAATTATATCTGCATATATAAGAAACATAAAATAGAAATTACCTTTGTACAATTTTTTTTCAAGAAGAAATATCAATTCCTTGATATTCAATTGAATCAAAGGTAACAATAATTACAAGCCATGATACTAAGTATCATAATAAGAATCGCTAAAAACCAACATTCACCATCCCCGACACTTGTCATCATCAAAACCTATAGTCGTTACAAAACCAACAGGACAAGGGAGACCCCTTCCTCCAAACTAAGAATTACTCTCTAATATAGTCTCTCAAAAACAATAAGTAGACACCACAACAAGACCCCTAAAAGCATATCTAAAGGAAGCACTTGGGGGGAAAGAGGACACCCCTCAACATAAGGTAACAAAAGTATGAGAAAAAATGCTCAAACAGTGAGCAAAGACAGTAAGAGAAAGGCTAATAAAACATCTTTCATAGAAAGATGTTAAGCCACTGTCAAAACGAAACAAAATCAAAAGAGCCTTATATTCCAATTTCCAATGATCTCTCCATCCAAATACTCAGAAAATGAGATATTTCCCATTTCCATGGTTAGTGCTTCCTTTGATAAACCATCAGCACTCGATTTGTTCTCCCTATGAATGTGATTGAAACTTATAGAGAGAAAGGAGGAATTTATTTCATTTATGCGATCGCACCAGTGATCAAGGTCCACCACTGTAAGGCGAGCCACATAAGTTTCCCAGTTTATGATAACCTGGGTACCTTTGTACATTTTATACAATATGTACATCACAACAACAACCTCTATGATGTTCTTCTTACTCTTCCAAAAATCATATTTCTCTTATATTCCTTCTTTTACATTATTAAATGCATATGCTCCATACATTTTAGACGTGAGATAATTATAGGCATAGAGCTCCATTTCAACATTGGGATCATTCTTGATATAGTTTTGATAAAAACTCCCTGTTTGGGAAAATAATTATTGATGGATGCATCCGATGTTGTATATATTGAATATGGACAGGGTGTCCAAGTCTCTCCAATCTTTCAAAGAGGCTTCTTCCATAGTTCACTTTCCCTGCACACTGATGAACCAAATTTACATCGACTTAAAATTTTACAAAACTATAGTAGCAAAGTTAAATAATAAAAAAGTCGTTTAGAAAATCCATTGAAACAAAACCTTACTGATTAATGTTGCAGGTAACTAATTTGGATCTCCTATAAAAAATGCACGCATTACACCCGTAATCTGTAGTGCAATTGTAGATTTAGCCTCTTTGAGTTGGTATGCCTCATCAATTATCAAACAGTCATATGGTGCTTCCAAGTTCATGCAGCTCTTCCCAAAAGATGATATAGTTTAAAATACTACCTTAGCATGTGATGAACAAATTTCAAAAAGATATTGGTATAGGGGTAATATTTCACAACATAATTCTTTTTTAAATAAATACATACAGTCACTTCACCTGGACAAAAGGGATTCTTTTAAGAGTTTCTTATTGCTAATCTCACTCTCTCTAAAATTCTCCATGCACTTTGATGCTTCTTTAGATATTTCTTCATGAACAGGAAAAAAAATTCTCTAAGGATTTTGTCCTTAAATTCACTTTTTTTAAAAAGATTTACAAAAGTATCAACAACTTCATTCACATGCTCCAAGTCCTATTTCTCTGAGATCAATCCTCAATAATCATTCAAAAAAATTCCTGCACAATAAAAAAAATTTGAACCTAATATTTCCAACTCATCTTTGACAAACTATAGAAAATTAACTGAATCCTTCAGTTGTGTTGTTTCTTGAGAAGCTTCATATTGTGTAACTGGTGATTCCTGGAAATAAAGAAGATCAGTAATAGTCTTCCTCAATCTTATCATTAGAAGATGACAATTTTTCATATGATGCACTCGATAATCAAGGAAAATATCTCCCAAAGGACCTTCAACATTCAAGTGCTCCTCATTTCCAAATAGTAGAAGGTCACTCGAGGTAAGAATACAAGGAAGGTCATCAATATTGGGGCACTGATCTGATGGACTTCTAACCAAGTTTAGGAATCTCATTGCAATTTATGATATTGCACCATTTGATGGTGCACACACAAGTACTTTGTACCTCATATGTAGTAAAATAGAAAGAAGTGAAACTAACATCGATGTCTTCCCTATTCTAGAGGGGCCTTGGATAAACTTTATACAACGATGCTCTTTCCTTTTAACAACATTGACTGTAGTAATTGTAGTAGAAATCTGAGAAACATTCAACTTATAGGAATCAAAATCCTTGTTTCTAAATATTTCTATATCATCTTCATTTCCTTAGACAAAGGATTCATTATAGTCCTTCAAAAAGTACTTAGGTTAGACCTCGTTTCCTAGATTTTCCATTTAAACAATTACAACAGCCCACTCAAAAAAAATTGACCAAAAACAAGTCTTTAAAATTGAAAAAAGGCCTCAAACATTGGGAGTGCATATTGTTGTATCGTAGTATACTGCCTTGGAAAGAATGACCAAATTTGTTGTTTCATCAGCCAAGTCCGTATGTAAAGATTTCCAGATTCGTACATTCATAGCCATATTATCAAGATAAATACCAAAACATCTATATTTTGTATTTCTATTTTTGGAGCAAAAAGGATGATGAAGTGGTGGTATACAAAATTCCTACAGTAAGGTATGGGAAAAACCATTTGGATACTTGTAAGATTAAAATAGTGGTACAGTTAGAACAAAAATATAAAGTATCTGATTGAATGTCCAACTAGAATATGATCAATAGGAACTAGCATAACCCCTCTGGGAAAGACTTTCAAATTGAGCAAATGAGACTTGTACTTACATTTATAACCATCTCATCAATTTGATCCACTGAAACATGTTGAGATACTTCTCCAAGAACTCCCCCATCACCTTCTCCAATAACTAACACCTGCAACAGAGAGTGCATTTTTTATTGAAGTTGCATGAATGCAAAGTCTTGCATTTAACTACACTTCCAACATTTTCATAGGTATCCCAACCAATGAAATCATGGATCATTAAAAAATAGTTTTAGGTTTTTCAACTCTCTTCTTATATGGTTTCATAGTCTTTCACACTTTATGTGCAAGAAAGTCAACTTATTGGGGATTTGCGACCATGTCATAAAAGTAAATATGTAGATACCCTAGGGGATGTATCCTCCATATAAATAAAATCATAATGTTTTAATCAAAATATAAGTATACTATGGTAGATGGGAACAAACAAGCTAAAGCTGATTCTAGATGCTTGATGTTTTTTTACCATGTAAGGGAACCTTTTACATTTTGAGAACATTAACTACTACAATTTATCCAAATTTTCAATAAGGGGATGTGTCCTCCAAATAAATCAAATCATAATGTTTCAATAAAAAAATGAGTATACTATTGTAGATGGGAATAGGAAAGCTAAAGTTGATTCTGGTTGCTTGATGTTTTTTACCATGTGAGGGAACCTTTCATTTTGAGAACATCAACTATTACTGTTTTTCCAAATTTTTAGTTATGAAATTTTTACTGGGAACCCATACATTTATAGCTACATAATATTAATTCATATAAATCAATGCATTATAAAACCAAAAGTGAAGGCCTGTAACCAAGAAGAAAACAACACTCAGTCCCTGATACCAACAGGTGAATTGGAAAAGATAGAGACAAAATATTTTGAGAAGAATTGGAGTCTGCAATAAAATATGTAATATAGAAAAAGGATACTATAATGTAAACACAGAACACAACAGATCTGAATGGGGTGACCCAAAAGTTACAATCAAGCTACTACAACCAACATTATAAATATTTCGATTGAATGTTAAAAATATTTGAAGCTACACATTAAAGCATTTTCATTTTCTAGAATTAAATCCCTTCACCTGACAGTGCTATAAATTTGCAGAATTCTTATTACAATAATGATTTAGGGAAAGCTGTGAGATGAAAAAAAAGATTCGTAACTAGGGATACATTTCCAAAACCATATAGAACATTTCCTGGCATGGTAATATTGACTGAATCATTCCCAGTGTTTCCTACATAGGAATTTATTGAGAGGTTTTTTTGTTTGAAAAGATGGAAATACTGAAAGAAAAACAATTGGGAGCACTGAGTAATTTGGATTACAACAAACAAAATAAAGATGCATATAAATAATAGGATATGAAAATTATGCTTACATGATTACATGTATACAAATACCTTTTTGGGTGATGGAATAGAACAAAGAGGAAGATGAATTACCCCATCCAGCACAAGGGACTACAATGACTTCTTAACAAATGGTGGCAAAGCAAATGCAGTTGTAAGAATATGCAATCCAAGATGATAATATTAGTCTTTAATACATCATATACAGAGTCTCTAAATTATTTTTTCCAAAATTAATAGCCTTTTCATATGATGACAAGGACTTGCAAGGCTTTTGGTTTGTCCAAGTTGAATCAATATCCCAATTTACATATATTACACAATTCCTCAAAAATTTTTGGGACGGAAACATACTGAAACAAATCTAAGATGTTTATTTTATATCAAAATCATGCATGTTAATTCACCCCACTAAATGGAGAAGTGCATACGCGAGGGAATTTCGTTATAGAAAGTTGAGGACCCCAAGAAGAAACAAAATACATTTCCTTCCCCACCACCAGGGCAAGACCCAATCGGGGAAGAAAAATATGAAGAATATATCCCAATGGAAAGAACCCTTGAAATAAGGGTTGTTGGTTTACTTTAATGCAACATTTTTGTAGAGTTAGGAACTAAGGTTGAACAAGAAGAGGAGCAAGTTCCACAACACACAAAGTTGTTGGGACAAAAGAAAGCATAATAGAATACTCCCAAGACCTAGCACACAAAATATAATATTGTGAAGATCCCTACAATTGTCTAGAAACTACAGTCAAACCTGGAGGTGATGCAAATTCTCCAAAAGGATAACAAAGAAAATATCCAAGAGCTAAGCATGGCCTAACATATCATTTCAGGTACAACAGTGACACAAAATTGAGATGTCACTGCACCAGTAGAGCATATAATCTAGAGAAGCAGTTGGAGAGGAATTTCATAGGAAACTAATATGAAACATTTTTCCATCACTCTAGTCCAGTGCCCCATTACCTTAGACACCCATCCTCTAACATACAATGAGTTGAACCTAGATATGTTCCTTACAAAGGACTTGTAGTATTACATGACAAATATCTGCCTTGAGGTGGGTAAGCAACATGCGTATCTAGGTCACTCCTCTTTTGGACTCAAGAAAACGTATAGAGAGGTGGTACATGAACAAGGAAAACTAGAATATGACGTATAAAAGGTGTATGTTGTGCTTCCAATTACAATCTCTTTGATTAACAACCAATTTTTATCTATCCAAAAAATTTCATAGATTAAGGACATAGTTTATGTGCTCCAGTAGGAATCCATTGAAATCCAAGTGTTATCATGAAAAAATTGTACAACTATGAAAAATTCATAATTCACATGGTAAATCATCATCAAAATAAAACATGCACCCACTTGAAGACATATTCACAAGATCAAAAGAGAATATTGAGTCTAAAATGCCCCCAAAGTAGTCAAAATCCATAACTGTGTGGGTTAATTTATGCTTATATGGGCTACAATGCGAACCTCCAAGCCAACACCCATGCTGCAACATGGATTTCCATTCAAGATCCATGCTACTTGTTATCTCTTAAATAAATTTAGTCTTCAATAGGTCAGACTCATTAAATTTATTTTTGCACAAGTGATGAAGCTTTCAGGGCACATTATGAAATATTTATGTGTGTCTAACAAATTTGGAACACGTTGTACTCTGTTCTTTCATAAAAAATCAAATTTTATCTTTCGGTGGCTTAGGCGAACTTCTCAACAGTTCATTAGCTACCGAAAAGCCCAACTTTCGGTAGCTTAAAATGGGATCCCGAACTACCTTAACCAACGAAAGCTCACTGACCCTGTTTTCTAATAAAATGTTTGAATATCAGCTTTCAGTGGTTTAGGGGAACATCTCAACATTCATTAGCCACCAAAAATCTCAGCTTTTGGTAGCTTAAAAATAGAAGCTAGGGTTTCCAAGCCACCGAAATTGGTGTTTTACTACAAAAGGTCATATTTTTAAAATAATGATTCTGAGTGATTGGAGAATAATTTTTAAAAAAACTCAGAGGTATTTGTTACTGAAATGTCATAGAACAATAGCCTCTCTCAGTTGTTTTA
Organism: Pseudotsuga menziesii; assembly: GCA_001517045.1. NCBI lineage: Eukaryota > Viridiplantae > Streptophyta > Pinopsida > Pinales > Pinaceae > Pseudotsuga > Pseudotsuga menziesii. The sequence continues at coordinate 117,421 of LPNX010254075.1, read as the reverse complement.
CAAGTATCACATATTGGGAGAATCAAATCCATCTCTGAGCCCTAATTTTCAGATCTCAGAATTTCCCTGTTTTACACATGTTTTTGAAATACAAATCTCGGGAAAATGAAAACAATTTTCAAAAATAATAGAGAGGTTTGTTCTAAAAAAAAACCAATATACAAAAACCTCTTTCAGTTTATACACATCTATCACATATTTGAAGGAACAAACCCATCATTGAGCCCCCGTTTTCAGTAGTTTGTCCAAATGTTTAGGGCAAAAGATTACCTGCCAGTCCTCTAGGTGGCATTTTCGACCTCATCTATCAGTCCATGAAAATTTGCTGCAGATGTAGAAGAATTTTCAGCACCAGAAAGAAACATACTCAACCCACTTTACTCAGACTCTGAAGATCAAGAAGAATAGGAAGCTAACCTAGAAGAATAGTTTCAAGTAGGGCAAGAGGAGTTTCCATCACCCACACCAAAGGAGGACCAGGGTGAACCAGTGGAAGAAGCTTCCTCCAGTAAAACTAGATCCCAGAGAATAAACCAGCTATTAGGGAAAGTACATGAGCTATAGGTATTATAAAGACAAATCAAAAGGACTAATGCGATATTAACCAAGAAAAATACCGAATTGCATAATTCTATTCTAGAAATGAGAGGGATGTATATCCTGCAGCAAAAATAGAATATGAGACTAATGAAGGACAACTCCAGGCTCTACAGAATGATTAGAATATCTAGGTTACAGAATAAAAATTCAAACCCTGGCTCTCAAGCTCACTTTACACTGGAAACCCTAGCAGAGGCAACAACAAGCTTTCAGGATCCTAAGGCAACTCATGATGCTGCTGCTCTGTCAAACCCTATGCAAATTGAAGAAATACCAGAAAAATTGAGTTGAAAGCTATAAAATTATGATTAAAAGGATGATTAAATTTTTTTTATAAACATATATTTCGGTGCCTTAAGCGAATGCAGCAGCTATTCATTAGCCACCAAAAGCAAAGCTTTCGACAGCTTACAAACCTAGGATTCTATTCCCTTAACCAACGAAAGCAAAAAAGGGTGCAGAATGATATGTTTACACATAGAACTACTTTTTGCAGATACAAACACCTCAGGGGTGAATTATGAAGCTGAAATTTGATTAAAGGAACTAGTGGAGGGGGGTTGTTCCAGTTTTGAGGGTGCCATCAAGGTGAACAGGGTCACAAACCCTACCTGCTTTTGACAAACCGTGACTTATCTATCAGATAATAGGTCATAGCTCTACTTCAGTAATCACTATAGTTATAAAAGAATTCAAGGAGTGAACAAGTATTAGAGTTAGATAGACTAGCACTTAAATTAGGGTTTTTTGACCTAATTTTGCAAAAACAATTATTGTATCTATTTTTAGTAAATCAGATCCAACTTTCAGGATCTAAAACAAATTTGTAAAGGCTATAAATCCTAAGACTTATGCTGAAGCGAGGGTTCAACTTCAAATAATTTTAGACCCTTATTGTTATCAAACTTCTCATGTTATTTATCATTTAATATAAGCTCTTTTTCCATTACATGTTTAGCTTCCATATCTTTTATGTTCTGTACTTGTGCTTGAATGTCTAATTCAGGTTTATTCATTTTATCTAATTCTAGATAGCCATCATCCTATCTATGTGTTGATGAGTTGAATTGCAAGTATCATTCCTTGTTATGATTAGCCATTCATAGGTGATTGTATTATGTATGAAATGCCAGCATAGTAAGTTCTCCATTTCTTCACCCTATTATCAACCCTCTGAACATTCGTGGTTAGAAACCTTATCTTTTGATTGAGTTTTATGCATGTCCTAGGAGAGTGAGGTCTTGCAGGTCATCTGAATTTATCCATTTAGAAAAACCATTAAAAAAATTTAAGTTACCAAGCATCCTCAAGGTGCAACCTAGAGGATTTTCTTGGAGTGCTAACAAATTGGTGTCGGTTCCACGGAGAGGAGATTGAAGCTCATCTTCCCTGGGAGACGACATAGATCCTAATTTGATGATAGATAAAGTTGAGACACTATTCTGGTTGTAATCATCTCTCTGGAGACTCCATTGGAATAAGGTGGCTTCAAGAAGACCATGTACCAGAGCAAACCCTCAAGGGCCACCAGTAACACCTGTTTCAGATCCAAAAGAGATTATAAGAAGAGATAGGGTTTCACTAATGCAGACCTCTAGAGATGTAAGGGGAGCTACATCAGGTATTTCAAGAGATATTTCTGCTGTTTTATCAAATATACCTCCATTTCAATCTTCTTCTACTAAATCATCTAGTTCTTAGAAGTTTATAAGTAAATCAGAAAATTTTGGGGTTGAGGAATCTTCAAGCACTGCTGCTTGTGAAGATCTCATCCCTTGCGACTTCATGAAGGATGAATTCAGTGGTGACTCCACAATATTCAGATGTCAAAAGCATTTGCTGCTCTTTTGGCTTGGAGTTTTGCACCTCTTGACTTCTCTTCAATTCCTGGTTTCCCACATCCAGTATCGGATATGTTCAAATGGGGATATTTTCTACCTGTCTTCAAAGAGTAGAAAGAAGACAATCCTACAGAACACCTCCTCAAGTTTCATGAATGCATGGATCTATTAGATTAGTAGCATGAAGATGTTTATGTATTCATTGTATGGCGATGCACGTCAATGGTATTTTTCTTTCCCTCCTTCCATCATTTCATCATTGAAGGATTTTCACTGAGCATTCCCTGAGCACTGCAAAAGGTATTTTTCAGATGAGCTTGTATTTGGTAATTGTTGTGATGAATATGAATTACATCATAAGGATGAAGATGTAAATAGAGGCATATCTCTCCCTCCCAATATGCAGCAGCCCTTCAAGAATCTTCAAGATGATGCACTTTTTAATCAACATGAACTAGAAATGGATTATAAAGGAGTTGAATGTTTTTCTACTATCATTAAATCTGATTGTTGTGAATCTAAAGAATTGATTTCTTTAACTACACATGGTAATTATCAGCTTTCTAGTAGTCAAATGACCATTGAAATCAGTAAGGCTAGCTCACAGTTTTTGGATTTGCAGATCAAGGGAAGTTGCAGTAACCATGGGGAACAAGATTTTCAGGGACTGTTTAATCTCCAACTAGAACATCAAGAAGATCTTCCTTCTCCTTATGAATATGTTGCTTCAAATTATGAAAAGGAACTAGACGCTTGTTACGAATCTGCTGCTCAAAAGTCCAATAAAGATCTTTTTATTTTTTATATATCCTGCAAAGATATTATTGTGGAAGAGGAAATTGTTAGCTGTGATAAGCCAACATATCATCATGATGAATTCATATTACATGAAGGGGACCATAAAGATTAAGATCAACTGTTGAGCTTGCATTTTTATCAGACAAAGGTTGAGCAGTCCACATTCAACATTGATATCAGTGGAGGAAAAGATTAGCAACATAAAAAGGTATTTCCTGTTTGCTTTTATGACCCTGTTGCTGACTATATGGAACTTATGAGAAACATAGATATCAAAATATTTTTGTTAGATGATAGATGGTTCTGTCACCCTTTGAAACTACAGTGTTCCATGCTAGGGTTTCATTTATTTTTCGGGTCAAGTTCAAGGATAAGTTCAGTAGATCAGCTTCTGACATGGCTTCATTGGAAGCATGATGTCACTTGATAAGAAGAATCTATTGATTATAAATAGGAGTAGGAGTAGGTAGGAAAATAATCTCTTAATATGAGCAGCTAGGTCATTTTCAGTTGTTTTCATGAATAAGCAAAGCGGGCTATAGGCAGATTGTAGGGGATCAGTTATAAAATACAAATGAATCCATGCCCAATGGAACACTATAGGATAGGTTTGAATGTTTGTTTTACAAGAAATGAATTTGGTCTGGCTCTCTTGGGACCTCATAGGAAGGTTCCCATCCCCCAGTAGGAGCCAGATGTTATCTGTTAAATAAATTTAGTCCTCAATAGGCGAGACTCATTAAATTTATTTTTGCATAAGTGATGAAGATTTTAGGGAACATTATGAAATATTTTTGTTGTCTAACTGTGGAAATTGAACCCAGGTGTTAGAACAATTACACTCACAAAAATTGCCAATTACACATGCAAATTACACACAAAGGAGACTGAATATGGAGCAGAACACTAATCTGTATTGAATAAGTGTACAATAGAAAAACTTGTGAAGTAATAAGCTACCACAATAAATAATTACATGAGATATTTGAATGCATAAAGCTTCCATTCGAATTTGGTCAAAAGCAGGCTTACTAAATCTAAGCAAATCCCCCATAGGTGCATAAAGCAGTTTCCAAATCTGTCTAGGAGCTCACAAATTGGAAAAATCAATTAGGCAAGCTAATAGATGATGGAAGGAAAAATCATACATTCTTTTCATAGGAGAAAAGAGTGGAGGATGATGAGGACAAAAAACAAGTTAACTTCACCTAGTCAAACTTTCCCAATTGCCTTAAAACTCAGAAAAAGCAGGCAATAAAGCAGAAAAAGTAGACATGCGCTAGGAAGGCCAGGAATAAAGTAGATTTGATTCCAAGTGGTTTTCCAAGCACTCTGTGACTCAAATTTAGCAATTTTGACCACTTTGGATGTGTGGAGGACAACTTGCATAAGGTGGAATATGGAAACTAGGCAAATAAGACAAAAATTGGATTAATTAATGTCTAAGGTAGCTAACTATGGGTTGATTATTCTAACACCCCACCTTAAGTCTGACTTATGAGTAAAATATATTAAAATTATAGGGCCTAGAAACAAGGCTTAGTCACCCTTTACATACTGCATGTCCATTTAACCAAGGAAAGAGGCAAAAACCCAGTGCGAAAAATCCTCCCTTAAACATGGACAATAAAACAAAATTTGAAAATATTGTCATCACTCATGCTTCACAGCATGATCAACAATCCCCAACAGTGATTTGAGATTGCTGAATGTCTTCTCAGAAAAAAATTTGGTGAAGATATCTGCTACTTGTTCTGAAGATGAATAGAAGAGTAGGTGAATGGTGCCATCATGCACAAGCTGTCTGATGTAGTGCATATGGATCTCAATGTGTTTGGTTCTCTGTCTCTGAACTAGATCATTACAGATTTGAATGGTACTATGATTATCACAATATATAGTAGTTGAGTATTCTGATTCGAAGGCACACTCACCAAGTAACCCCTGCAACCATAAACATTGAGTTGATGCATTTACAACTCCTCTGTACTCTGCTTCTCTAGATGAGAGTGCAATGGCACTCTATTTCTTGCTTGACCAGATAATTGGTCCTTTAGAAAGCATGAACACATATCCTAATTTTGACTTTCAATCTATGTTTTCATCTGCCCAATCACTGTCAGTAAACCCAATCAAATCAATATCATATTTAGCTTTGTAGAAGATCCCATGAGTCCTTGTTCCCTGAACAAAGTTAAGGATCCTTTTGGCTGCTCTCCAATGGATCTCATGAGGCTGATCCATGTATCTTGAAGCCACACTTACTACATAATAAATATCAGGTTGAGTATGTGTAAGATACAACAAACATCCAATCAATTTCCTATACAGTGTATTGTTTACCATAGGTGAAGAATCAGCTTCTTCAAGCTTAACTCCTGAAAGGAAGGGAGTATTGCTTGGCTTGCAATCCTTCATGTTGAATTTGTTCAGTGAATCCAAGGAATACTTGGACTGATGTACTTTAATTCCTTGTTTGGTTTGAGCAATCTTGAGCCCCAAGAATTGGCTCAATAAGCCCAAATCAGTCATTGAGAATGCTTGGTTCATTACATCCTTCAAGGAGGCAATTTCATCCTTTGAGCTTCCTGTAATGAGGTCATCAACATACAAAAGAATGATCATTAATGAACCATGAATCAGCTTCAAATAGACATTTGTATCTGACTTGCATCGAACAAAATTCAGTGATAGCAGAAAGCTATCAATCTTGGCATACCAAGCCTTGGGGGCTTGCTTAAGCCCATACAATGACTTCTTTAGCCTGCACACAAGAGATGAATTAGTAGTAATTCCTTGATGCTGATGCATGTAAATATATTCAGTGATATCTCCATTCAGGAAATCACACTTCACATCCATGTGATGTACCTCCCACTGCTTCGAAGCTGCAATGGCTAAGGCTAGCCTGATGGAGTCCATCTTTGCCACTGGTGCAAAGGTCTCATTGTAGTCTATGCCACGTACTTGTGAGTAGCCCTTGACTACCAATATGGCCTTTTATTTCAAATGTGAACCATCAGCATCAAATTTTGTTTTGTAAACCCACTTACACTGAACTAGCTTTCTCCTTGGGGGAAGATCAGCCAGCTCCCAAGTGTTGTTCTTCTGGAGTGAGCTGAACTCTTCTTTCATTTCTGTTTGCAATATTGGATAATTTGCTGCATATTCATATGCATGTGGGTATGATTCAACCATCAGATATCATTTCTCTGCAAACATAGGATCTTTCATGCATAGAGCACTCTCAAACTGAGATCTAGTCCTCATAGGATCATTAGGATTTCCAGCTGGTTCTTCAGCTGCATGAATGGTATTTGCTGCCCATTTTGGTCTTGTAGGAATGTTAGGATATACAATTAAATAATCATTATTAGACATATCAGAATCAGCAAGTTCAACTATCTCTTCACTTACATTCAGTGGTTCTGGTGGTGAAGAGGATTCTCCAACTTCCACTACTGTTAGGGGATCTTCTCGGAACTGAACACTCCTTTCAATGAAGGATTTGTTTGTGCTAAAATTGATCATATTGTACCCTTTTGAATCTTCAGAGTACCCAACAAATAGACACTCTTGGCTTTGTGGCTGCAAAGCCTTCCTCTTTTCTGTTGGAATTCTAGCCCAATCCCTTGAAGCAAAAATCCTGAAATGGGTCACATCTAGCTTGTGCCCACTCCATGCTTCGAAAGGATTCATACGATCAAGCTATTTATGAGGCACCCTATTCTAGATATAGGCTGCACAGTTTATATCTTTGGCCCAAAACTTTAATGGGAAAGTCTTAGCCTCCATCATGCAGGTTGCCATCTCTTTTAGTGATCTGTTCTTCCTCTCAGCAACACCATTTTGCTGTGGTGTGTAAAGGATAGAATGTTGCATCTCAACACCTACATCTGCACAATATTGAATGAACTCAGACTTGACATACTCACCACCATTGTCAGATCTGAGGACCTTGAGTTTCCTCCCAGATTGGTTTTCAACCAAATCCTTAAAGACTTTGAAGAGGCCAAAAAATTCAGACTTGTGTTTCAGGAAGTAAACCCAGTAGTACCTGGAAAGGTAATCTATGAATTTCAATGCATATTTGTCCTGAATCATTGAAATATGAGGAAATGGGCCAGAAACATCACTGTGGATCAACTCAAGAGGTGCAGAGGTTCTCTCATGACTAGCTTTCTCAAATTTATGCTCTGGGTGTTTTCCTAAAATGCAACCTTGACAGACTCGTTTGGAAAACTTAATATTTGGTAACCCTATGACCATTTATTTTTCACTAAGATCAGAAATATACTTATAGTTAAGATGGCCAAATATTTCATGCCAAAGCTTGCTTGCCTCATTAGCATGAATCAGAAGAGCAGTGGGGTTTGAGTAGGGTAGGAAGTGTGAGAACATGTATACCTTCGAAGTGTGATTTGCAACTCCTTTTGCAATGACTTTACCATTTGAGTTCTCTGTGATCTCAACTTCATCAAAGAATAATATGACCTTCTTTGGAGACCCTATGTGGGTCATCTGATACATTGATAAGAGGTTAGAGGCAAGACCTAGAACATACAATACATTGATGAACTTACCATGGTCAAGATCAATCCTCTCTTTGCCCAAACTTTCAGTGAGAGAGTCATCTCCTAGTACTATTGGTGGACCTTTCGACATGTCAAGTGAGGTGAATTCCTCCTTGGTCAAAACCATATGTCTTGAAGATCCAGAATCAATCATGAAACTAGGTGAGCTTGATGTGCCAGCAACCAATGCATGAACTCTCTCTCTGTCTTCTGAATTTGATCCTCCTTCCCTCTTCTTTGAGCTATCAGGAAGAGAGATGCCATTCTTCTCCAAGATTTGGTTCAGCGTGTCAATTTGCTTCTTCATGTAGGATCTTTCGGGATGATTTCCCTTACTACAGTATGCGCACTTGCTCATTTCTACTTTGTTCTTCTTCTTCTGGAAGTTCTTCTTGGAACCTTAGGGTTCCTCTGGAGACTTGTTCTTGTATCTCTTTTGCTCAGGTGGCTTCTTAGCTTTCTTCTTGCCTTTTTAATCCACCCTTGAATATCTAGCAACCATAGCTTGGTCTTTGGAAGGTTTGATGGTGCCCATCATCACCAATTTATCTTGTTCTTATGTGAGAGATTCCATGAAATATGCAAGGCTAGGATTTTTCCAGGCTCGAGCTGTCAAATTTGTGGCATAGAAGGTCAAGACAAACATTGAATAGTCAGGGCCAAGGTTTGAGAGTATGACCAAAAACCAGTTGCTCATCCTTCTTTTCGATCGCACATTGTTTTATCTACAAAACAAGGGCTTTGAACTTGGAAAAATAGAGTTGTAGGGATTCAAAGCTATTGGGACTCAGGGAGATCAATTCATTTTCAATTTGATGTCCCCTCATCTCATTTTTCTTACCAAAAATCGCAAAAATCTTCTCCCATACTTAATTTGGTGATGTCAATCCATCAAGATGGAAAAGGAGGTCTCTGGATATGCTTCGACATAGGAGACCATAAGCCTCATCCCTCCTGTTGTGCCATTTAATTTTCTCTGCAGCTACATTGGGCTCTGCTTCTATTGACATAGTCACTCTATATAGGCCTTTCACTCTCAACAGTATCTCCATCTCTACTTTCCATTCAAACAATTTAAATGGAGTCAATATGATCTTCTGCGATTGATCCATAGCTCAGAAATTGTCCCTTCAGTCAACAGAATGCTCCCAGTCAATGATGTCGAACCTGTAATAACAAATTGGAAGGAGAGAAATTGATATACAAAGGCTCTGATACCATGTGGAAATTGAACCTAGGTGTTAGAACAAATACACTCATAAAAATTGCCAATTACACACAAAGGAGACTGAATATGGAGCAGAAAACTAATCTGTATTGAATAAGTGTACAATAGCCAACCCTATGAAGTAATAGGCTACCACAATAAATAATTACATGAGATATTTGAATGCATAAGGATGCCATTAAAATTTGGTCAAAAGCAGGCTTACTAAATCTAATCAAATCCCCCATAGGTGCATAAAGCAGTTTCCAAATCTGTCTAGGATCTCATGAATTGGAAAAATCAATTAGGAAAGATAATAGATGATGGAAGGACAACTCATAAATGATTTTCATAGGAGAAAAGAGTGGAGGATGATGAGGACAAAAAACAAGTTAACTTCACCTAGTCAAACTTTCCCAATTGCCTTAAAACTCAAAAAAAGCAAACATGCGCTAGGAAGGCCAGGAATAAATCAAATTTGATTCCAAGTGGTTTCCCAAGCACTCCATGACTCAAATTTAGAATTTTTTACCACTTTGGATGTGTGGAGGACAACTTGCATAAGGTGGAGTATGGAAACTAGGAAAATAAGACAAAATTTGGATTAATTAATGTCTAAGGTAGCTAACTATGGGTTGATTATTCTAACACTAATAAAGTTGGAACACCTTGTACTCTGTTATTTCATAAAAAATCAAAGTTTATCTTTTGGTGGCTTAGGAGAACTTCTCAACAGTTCATTAGCCATAAAAAAATCCCAGCTTTCGGCAGCTTAAAATAGGATCCTAAACTACCTTAACCACCGAAACCTCATTGAACCTGTTTTCTAATAAAATGTTTGAATATCAGATTTTGGTGGCTTAGGAAAACATATCAACATTCATTAGCCACCGAAAATCATGGCTTTCGGCAGCTTAAAAACAGAAGCTAGGGTTTCCAAGCCACTGAAATTGGTGTTTTACTACGAAAAGTCATGTGTTTAAAATAATGATTCTGAGCGACTGAAGAATAATTTTTCAAAACTATCAGAGTTTTTTTTTCCTGACATGTCATAGAACAATAACCTATCTCAGTTTTCCTACAATTATCGCATATTGGGATAATCGAATCCATCGCTAAGCCCTAATTTTGGGATCTCAAAATTTCCCTATTTTACACATGTTTTTGAAATACAGATATCGGGAAAATGAAAATGATTTTAAAAAAACCAAGAGTTTTTTGCTAAAAAAAAAAATACAAAAACCTCTTTCAGTTTATACACATGTGTCACATATTTGAAGGAAAAAATCCATCTCTGAGCCCCTGTTTTCAGTAGTTCGGCCAAATTTTTGGGCAAAAGATGACTTGTCAGTCCATGAATATTCTTTGCAGATGTAGAATAAGTTCCAGCACCAGACAAAAACATACTCAACCTACTTTACTCAGACTCTGAAGATCAAGAAGAACAGGAAGCTAACCTAGCAGAACAGTTTCAAGTAGGGCAAGAGGAGTTTCCATCACCCACACCAAAGGAGGACTAGGGTGAACCAATGGCAGAAGATTCATCCAGTAAACCTAGGTCCCATATAATCAACCAGCTACTAGGGAAAGTACATGAAGTAGAGTTCTTAGAAAGAGAAATCAAAAGGACTAATGCAAGATTAACTAAGAAAAATACCGAATTGCATAATTCTATTCTAGAAATGAGAGGCATGTATATCCTGCAGCAAAAATGGAATCTGAGATTAATGAAGGAAAACTCCAGGATCTACATAATGATCAGACGATCTAGGTTATAGAATAAAAACTCAAACCCTAGCTCTCAAGCTCACTTTGCACTAGAAACTCTAGCAGAGGCAGCAGCAAGTTTTCAGGATCCTGAGGCAACTCATGATGTTGCTGCTTTGTCAAACCCTATGCAAATTGAAGAAATATTGGAAGGACAGAGGTAAAAGATGTAAAAGGCTGATTAAATTTTTTTAGAAATAGAGCTTTTGGTGACTTAGGTGAATGCAGCAGCTGTTCATTAGCCACTGAAAGAAGAGCTTTCGACAGCTTACAAAGACAGGATTCTATTTCCTTAACCAACGAAAGCACAAAGGGGTGTAGAATGATATGTTTATACATAGAACCAATTTTGGCGGATAGAAACAACTCAGGGGTGAATTATGAAGCTGAAATTTGATTAAAGGCACGAGTGGAGGGGGTCTGTTCCAGTTTTGAGGGTGCCATCAGGGTGAAAAGGGTCACAAACCCTACCTACCTTTGACAAACCTTGACTTATCTATTAGATAACAAGTCATAGCTCTACTTCAGTAATCACTACAGTTATCAAAGATTTCAAGGAGTGAACAAGTATTAGAGTTAGATAGACTAGCACTTAAATTAGGGTTTTTTGAACTAATTTTGCAAAAACAGTTATTTTATCTATGTTTAGCAAATCAAATCCAAATTTTCAGGATCTAAAACAAATTAGTAGAGGCTATAAAGCCTAAGACTTATGTTGAAGCGAGGGTTTTACTTCAAAGACTTTTATACCCTTATTGTTATCAAGATTCTCATGTTATTCATCATTTGATATAAGTTATTTTTCCATTACATGTTCAGCTTCCATATCTTTCATGTTCTGTACTTGTGCTTGGGTCTGATTCAGGTTTATTCTTTTTATCTAATTCCAGATAGCTGTCATCCTATCTATGTGTTGATGATTTGAATTGCAAGTATCATTCCTTGTTATGATTAGCCATTCATATGTGATTGTTTTATGTATGAATCTGCCAGCATAGTAAGTTCTCCATTTATTCACCCTATTATCAACCCTCTGAACATTGGTGGTTAGAAGCCTTATCTTTTGATTAATTTTTATGCATGTCTTGGGAGACTGAGGTGTTGTAGGTCATATGACTTGATCCATTTAGAAAAACCATTAAAAACATTTAAGTTACTAGGCATCCTCAAGCTACAACCTAAAGGAGTTTCCTGGAGTGATAACATGACTAGAACAAACAATGGTATATCACCCACTAGTGGTGCATTGAAGACTCATGAAATATCCACCTCCCCAAATAATTTGAATTTTGGTCTTCCACATACTTGGTTTCCTTAAATATCCTCTTGGTGTACCTTGGATGCAAAACATGTATATTTGGGTTCACATTATTATCTTGTTATTTCTTGGCCACCTCTTGGTCTATAAAAGAAAGCCATGGGCATGCTTATTGTAAAAATAATTTTGAGTAATATTATTTTGTTGGAATTTTGATTGAGCTTCCTCTTATCTCACCTCTTCCCTCTTGTTAAGAATTCACCAAATCTCCATTTCCTCTTTCCCTCAAGGGATAAGTGTTCTTCCCATATTGGCACCTTAACCATTTTGAAAACAAGTTTGGACAAGAAACGCCACCCTTAGGAAGATTGTTTTCCTCCTTTTGTGGCTCACATCTCCAAGCTATTGTACTAGCTTGACTATCAGGAAATATGTAAATGGTTTGGATCAGATTGATTATCGAGGTTTGCATCGTCTACTCCCTTTTCCATTTTATTTAGTTTTGTTATCATTTATTTGTTTTATTGCATGTTTCACTAAGAATATCTTGCAAAATCACTTGGGTTATTATCTCATCACTGCACCACCAAAAAGGTGCTCCAAATATCAAGGCCTTGTTGCATCCTACAAGGCCTATCCCCTCACCAAGTGGGAAGATAGTACATTTGTGCAATATCTACCGCAACGGTGGTAATGGAAACTCCATCTATTATTTTTTTCATTTCTCTTTGATTAGGTTATTTCTTGTAGGGTCATTAATTTTTTGTGTCTTTTTATTTACATGTGAATAAGACCATCCCTCTCATCCTAAGGATTCAACCTCCATTTGTCCAGTTAAACCATTTTATCAGTAGCGTGGTTCCCAATGTATCTGTCACGTTGAAAATTTGTTTATCTCTTTGAAAGATGTGCTACCTACACATTTTACCATACTTCTTCCCACACTATTTTTCTATCCTACATCAACATTATTTTTCATTTTTTTTCATGCACTACAATTCTCTAATGAGTGTTTCTTCTGCATTGCAGTGCACATGCAAATTTATTTTTTGTCTTGTTGTTCTTTTCTTTGTTTTTTATCAGTTTAGTCAACAATATGCATCCCAATTGATTCTCACTAATGAACGAGTAATTTGTGAAAATATTATTCACAACAATATTTAGGAGCGAAAGGAATCCTCATAACTCAATATATTCACAAATTAGGCAGAAAAATAGTGAAAATAGAAAAATTAACACATAGGAATGATGCCAATAATTGAGCTTATTATCACTATCGACATGTAAATATTTTTGTAACATGTTTATAATACAATAGGAGAAAATACTTAGCTTTTGGAGGAAAATTGGATGCATACATGTGGCAGGCTTAGATTAGACCTCAAACCCCCCTAAGTGGACCAATGAGCTCCCAAACCACCTTAAACATTCACAAATGGTTGTGTGAACATGGATGAAACATTTTAGGACATAAATTAGGGTATAATAGGTGTGGTGGAGTGCATGTGTGAGTGGGAGTGGCTCTAGGAAACAATAAATGGTCCAAAAGAGACAAAAAACACCCAAACACCATGTATGGGCGCTTATGGTCAACCGATTTCCCTATTTTATGGAGTGGGAGCGCACCAAGTACTAAAATTCATAAATGAGGGCTCATTTGTCTCCCTAATGGTCAAATGTGGGTGCTTTGGGTGCATTAATGAGTCCAAAACAATATAGGACATTGCTTGGCCAACATAACCAAGGTTTGGACCACCTGACATAAGTACAAAACAAATGAAAATGTGTCCTAGGTGTAAGTGACCATGGTACTAGGTGGTATGATACTCTAACACCCCCCCTTAATATTGAATTAGTGTAACCATATAAAAAATTGAGGCCTTGGCAACTAAGGCTCAAGTCACTTCTTACAAAAATTTATTTGTCCATATAACCAAGGTAAGGAGGAAAACCTCATGGGAACAAAACCTCCCCTAAAAATTGGACATGGAGCAAAATTTGAAAGTGAATATCAGAAATAACCATGTGTCACCCACTCCAAGAGGTGATCTCAAATAAGTGAATTTATTTTCTGTGAATCTCTTGGTAAAGATGTCAACATTTTTCTCTGCAGATGGGCAATACTGCAACGATATCACATGCTTATGCACCAAGATCCTAATGTACTGCATATGTATCTCTATGTTCTTGGTCATCTGTCTCTATATTAGATCATTGGAAATCTTTATTTCACTTTGATTGTCACACCAAATTACAGTGGGTGAATCAAAAGAAAATACGAGCTCTCTAAGAATGCCTTCCAACCACACACATTGTGTAGTTGCGTCCACTACTCGTCTATACTCGACCTCAACTGATCAAAGGAACATAGTGTGATGTTTATTAATTTATAATAATATGGGACCATGTGAAATCATGAAAACATAACATGATTTGTACTTTCTGTCAATGGAATTTCCATCCCAATCAGAATCAGTAAATCCAACTAGTTCTACTGGAGAACTAGTAGCATAGTGTAGCCCAAAGTGTTTGGTTCCTTGCACATAATGCAATATCATTTTTTTATCCTTCCAATGGATCTCATGAGGATCCTACATATATATTTCAATAGAACCTATTGCATAATCCAAATAAGTTCAAGAGTGTGTGAGATACAACAATCTCCCAACTAGTTTCCTATACAACGAGTTGTCCACCAATGGAGATGAACCAAAATCACCTAGTTTCACTCCCGAAAGGAATAGACACTTGGATGAGTTACATTCATCCATTTTTTACTTAAATAATAGGTATGCAGAATAATTTCATTGGTTTACCTTGATCCTTGCATCATATTGCTCAATCTCCAAGCCAATAAATTGTTTCAACAATCCAAGGTCAGTCATAGAAAAATCACTATGCAAAGAAGACTTAATTGATTCTATATCATCAATGCAACTTCCAATGATCAAAATATAATCAACATAAAACAATATGACCTGAAATAAATCACCTACATGCTACAAATATACATTAGGATCATATTTGCATCTCTCAAAGCTTAGCGAAAGAAGAAAGTTGTCCATCTTGGCATACCAAGGTCTGGGGGCTTGCTTGAGGCCATAGAGTGACTTCTTCAACCTGAAAAAAAGTGAAGGATAATGAATTAAAAATTCAAGGTGCTGCATATAAATCTCCTCATGAAGGTCACCATGAATAAAAACACTCTTCACATCCATGTGGTGATCCTCCCATTGCTGAGATGCAATAATGACCATAATTATACTGATAGAATCCGTCTTTTCTACTGGTGTGAATGTATCTGTATAGCCCACTCCTTGGACTTGAAAGAATAATTTCGAAACAAAAATATAATTTTACTTGATATATTAACCATATGAAACCAATTTGGTCATACATACCCACTTACATTGCACTAGCTTCCTCTTGGAAGGTAGAGGAACCGACTCCCAAGTTTCATTGTCTTGCAAAGACTTGAACTTCTTGCATGGATTTTTGCCATATTGGGTAAAGTGATGATTCCTTATATGTATGAGGATTACATCCAACCATAATAAAGCATCTCTATGAAATATTCAATTCAAAAGTGGAGAAATCATTGTGAAATTGAGATCTAGTCTTCGTAGAGTCTAGTGGATCTCCAAAAGGATCACCAACTACTTGTATGGTTTTATCAACCCATTTTGGACTTATGAGTGAGTCATGATCTAAATTAATGTCATCATATTCATCATCAACATCAGAATCAGAAAAATCAGATAAAGAATCATCACGTGACATAATCATGGAGTGGAGAATGTGAGCATTCCCCTTGGACTAATTCGATCTCGTGCATGGGCTCTTCTTCGAACTGTACACTCCTTTCAATGAATGTTTTCTGAGATCAGGGATAAAATATATTCTATCCCTTTGCATATTCAGCATATCCAACCATAATGGACTCCTTGATTTTAGGTTTCAAGGCTTTTCTCTTCTCGGGAGGAATTCTAGCCCAAGCCTTTGAGCCAAAAACCCTGAAATGAGAAACATTGGGCTCGTGACCACTCCAAGCCTCAAATGGAGTTTTCCCTTCCAATCATTTGTGTGAAGATTTGTTCTAAACATATGAAGAACAATTTATGGCTTCATCCCATGGATTAGGTGACAAATCCTTAGTTTCCATCATGCATGTTCCTATTTCTTTCAGAGCTCTATTCTTGTGCTTTGCAACACCATTTTGTAGTGGTGTGTAGGGAACAGAATGTTGCATATGAATGACACTTTCATGCCATAGCTTCTGTAATTTATTGTTTACATAATCCTTTTTCATTTAAAGTCATAAGAGCCTTTATTGTATTCCCACTCGTGTTCTCAACTAGAGTTTTGAACACTTTGAAAGTCTCAAAAGCTTCATATTTTTTCTTAAGAAAATACACCCAACAATACCTTGAGGAATCATCTATGAAAGTAAACACATACCTTGAATTCTTATATGAGGGTGTGTGAATATGCCCTATCATATATTAATGGATCAGATCAAGCACTTGGACAACTCTTCTTTCCTTCCCTTTATCTTATTTGCGCTCAGCATGTTTCCCCACTATGCACCCTTTGTAGGTGCCTTTAGAAAAATTGATGGTAGGAATCCCTTCAACCATGCTTTCCTTTATTAGTGTTTGGAGGTACTTATAAATGAGATGTTGGAGCAACTGAATCCGGTTAGTCCATTAGTAGTCAAATTCGACTATCATTTTGAATGATAAATATTATAATATATTAGATGATGATAATAATTACAAAGGAGGCTCACCTTTATATGATTTTAGCGTAAAGGGTTACACCCTTTCATATAATTAACTAATCTAATTAATAATTTGTTTTATATTCATTACATTGCCACTCCCTTTAAATGAACTTTGTCCCCAAAGCTTGAATATTTTCCTAATGTCGTTCTTCATTCTGACTTGGTGTCAGTATTAGAATCGGATGAGGTCTCTTGTGTAGAGACTTGCACTTCCTTTCCATTGATGATTTTACACTGTATTGTCTCATTGTTCCTACATTTATGACCAGGGGTCCAATCATCATCGCATCGACAACATATGTTTTTCTTCTTTTTTCTATTATCAGCGTAACTGTTAGATGACTTTGATCTATTTTCTATTTCATAGGCATATGATTGAGGTTTGTGGCATTGATGACTGGGTGACCTAGTATCTACAAAGTACCTACATTGTGTCTCTTTTTCTTGTCGATAATGGTTATCGCCTCTTGTTTTAATTCCTTCCAATTTGCTTTCTATGGATTTTGCTTTATGTCTTACTACTTCTACATTCGGTATGTCATGCAACTTTAACTCTTTTTGGAGGTATGTTTTAAGACCTCCTAAATAGGTTTTGAGTCTTTGCTTGTCAGACAACCCAAATACTTGTGTCAATAAGGATTCCCATTGATGTGTGAATTCCTCAACATTTCCGACTTGTTGTAGTCTGGTAAGTTTATTGAAAAATTCATCTTCTTTGATTCCTTGAAACCTATTAAAAAAATTATTTTTGAACAAGTTCCAAGTGTAGGTAAAATTATCTCTTTTCCACCATAAGTACCAATTATAGGCATACCCTTCCATATGCATTGACGCATATTACATCTTCTCCTCGTCAGATTGAATGTTGTAAATATCAAATTATTCCTCTGCTTTGTTTATCCAAGCAACGCATTGGTCTTCACTCCCATTGTATTTTGACAACTCTATTTTTGCCTTAGTTGGGTACACTTTGTAAGGACGACATTGATTTCCTTTTGCCTTATGGTTTGATGGTGGCTCGGAACTACTGGATGATGAAAGTGACATATCTGAATTTCTTCATTGTTGGCAGTGATTTTTACCTTTTTTATTCTCTACTATTTTACTTATAGCGTCTATTTTGTTGTTTAATCATGCCTCCATCTCTGGCAGTACTTGTGTTTCTATCTCTTGGTTAAGCTTCACATTGTTAATCTTTATTTATTTTCACAATTCTTCTTGATTCTTTGCGATTGTTTCCTGGGTGGCAACATGAAATGAGGCATCTAACATGTCTAGACTGCTGACTTGGTCCGGACTGGGTATGGGCCTTTGTAACATCTCGATTAATGTATTATGGTTCTGTGTCATGGTGCTCATGTTTTGTGTTAAGGTGTTTATGTTTTGAGTCATGGTACTCATTTTGTCATCCAAATATTTTTGTTTTTCGTTCAGGATGTCAAATTTTTCATCTAGCCTTCTTTCTAGTACCAAAGCAAGCTCGTCTTTGAGTACTGTATTATTATTTTGCATCTCCTCCTTCGAGCCTTCTTGGTTAGTAACAAGGGACTTGATGTCCTTCTCCATTTTTTCGATCTTCTCTTTCAGTTCCTCCGTGGTCTTGGACCTTATATGCGGAGGTGTGTATTTCAGCGCTATTTTGGATTTTGAGGTGAATTTTGAATAGTAATATATTGATTAATTAATTATTATTATTATTATTATTATTTTATAAACTATATAATATTTGTATATAGTTTTTTTTTGACAAATATTATAATATATATATATATATATTACAATATGATATTATATTATATATTGTATAATATAACGTATTGTTTGTTTTGTTATTTTGTAGGCTAGTGTGGAGATAATGGAATCACGTAGACAAGATTGGGTGGTGGGGGAAGAATCGGATTCGGTGGAGGAGGGAATGTGAGGGACGGCATGCATCGTGTAGAGAGTAGTGGACTACACACAGGAGAGCAGCGCGAGGGTGTAGCAGGTGCATACAAGACAGGAGCAGGCTGTGAAGAGGCTGAGAGGTGGAGTGTGGGTTAGCAGAGCGTGGAGATGGTGGTGGATATTGGAGAGAGTGCAGGATGGAGAGGAGATAAACGTGGAGAGGAGGGGATCGTAGGTATGGAACAGTGTAGGGCAGTGTGAAGGGTAGATTCGATGCAGGAGGGAGTGTGCAGATGGGGGACGAAGCCGATGGGTGAAGGAGCAGGTGGCCACGTAGAGGATAGGTGGGATGGGATGGGATGGTGTGGCAGCTTGGTGTGACGGTAGAAGTGGTGTGGGTGGTGATGGAGTGCTCCAAAGGTAAGTGTAGAAGGAAATTACAGGAAGGGAGGAAATATGAAGAGTGGAGATGGCAAGGGCATGCAAGGATGAAGGGAGAAGAGCGAGCGATGTGTGAGAAGATCGAGTTGGTGCGCAGAGTGGGGCAGGGGGAGAGGGGGTTGGACGAATGGAGTAGTAGGGAAGTAGTGGGAAAAGGAGCAACGATGGAGTGAGATGGACATGTATGAACTTGGAACCTAGAGAGAATGAGTGATTTAGGAAGAGCCTAAATTGAGCTCTAATATTAGGGGGGGAGCCGAATCCAAGCTCAATGCAACCAAGAGCGAATCCACTCTGATACCAAATGGAGCAACCGAATCCGGTTCGTCCGTTAGTAGTCGAATCCGACTATCATTTTGAATGATAAATATTATAATATATTAGATGATTAATATTACAATGATGTGTTGGCCTTAAATATGGTTTGGACATTCATGATGAGGAGACACCTCCTTTCATTCTAACCTCACTATAAATTATTTAATTATTTAATTATAATCTTATTTTATGTTCATTACATTGCCACTCCCTTTAAGGGAGCTTTGTCCTCAAAGCTTAGATTATTGTATTTTCATTCTCATTTTGTGTTGAAATAGTGTGATTACTTCATTTATGTCTTTTTTAGAATTTGTATTAGGTATGTGCTTGGTCTTTACGCAATAGTTTGTCATTTTCCTTTCATTTGTAACTTGAATTTGTACACCATTATGTTTATTATTGTTGTCCCATTTTCCATGTACATGAATACGAGGAATATTTTTGTGACTAACCATATCAAGCGTTGTTTTAGAGATTGCTTGTCCCACAATACTCATGATGTCATCACGTAATGTTTCCATTTTATTACCCTTATGATTTATCTCGAGAAGTGGTGTTTCGTGAGGCTGAGTCACACTCGAAGTCACTTGATAGTGTTACATTTAGGTTTCTCTAGGGTGGTAGAAGAGTTAAGGTAGAAGATGAATCTATCATATCTGATTCCTTTGACTTGGATTCCTTTTCATATTGTAGGATACATCTTTTGTCATTGTATGGATTGTCCTTATTGTCAATGATACTAGCTTTACTCTCATTATGATCTTGGTCGAGCTTATATTTATCAAATATATTATTGACATTTTGGTCATCCCTATGGTATTTAGTCTCCTTGTCTTCTTTATTGTCTTCATCAATTTTGTTACTCTCATTTTTGTTGACATAGTGGTCCAACATATCTGAGTTACTGATATGGTTTGTATTAGACCTTATTTTTTGTAACATTTCCATTATCATGGTATTCTAGTTCTATGACATGATGCTCAAGTTTTGTTCCATGGTGCTTATGTTCTATGTCATCACACACATCTCATCATCTAATTCTTTTCGTTTCTGGTACATGATGTCTACTTTGTCATCAAGTTTTCTTCCTAGTACTAGAACAACATCTTCTTTGATTTCTTTCTTAAGTGCCTTGTTATTTTTCGTTTCTTCTCTAAATTTTTCTTGGTTGTCAACGAGGGCCTTGATGTCCTTCTCCAATTTCTCAAGTTTGTCTTTTAATTCCATCATAGCCTCGGTCCTTTTATGCAAATGTGTGTATTTGAAAGCTTATTTTGACTTACGGAGGAATAAAAGACAACTAATGTCTTTGAAATAATTAATGAATTAATAATAATTACTATAATTAATTTATGTGTTGAAATAAAATAATAAATATAAAAATATTATATTTAAATATTTTATTAAAATGTGGATTAATAATTTTTAAAATATTATATAATAATATCAATATTATTATTATAATATTTGTTTTAATAATATTGTTTTTGTTTGTAGGGATACCTGGAATGAGGGAGGGTGCAACCTAGGTTGAAGTTGGAAAGCAAAACCATGTGTTGGTCTTGCTTTTCTTTTTTTTACTTTCTTTTCCCTTTACTTTTTTTTTTTGTTTTTTTCTTTTATATTTTCTTTTTAACTTTCTTCTTTCTTTTCAATTTTTTACCTTTTTTTTCTTTTATTTTTTTCGTTTTTGTTTTTTGTTTTTGGACAATGTCCTATATTCTAGGGAAACCCTAAATAATGGAAAGGGAGTTGAGAAGGTGGAGAAAAGGGAGGAGCGTGAAGTGATATGGAGTGTGGGAGTGGAGGGTAGCTGAGCGGAGAGAGATATGGGTGAAATGGAGTAGTGGAAGAAATCAGGGATTGATGAGCTAAGTCCGAGCTTGGAGTGTAGTAGTGAATCCGCTCTTATACCAAATGGAGCAATCGAATCTGGTTGGTCTGTTAGTAGTCGAATCTGACTATCACTTTGAATGATAAATATTATAATATATTAGATGATGATAATAATTACAAAGGAGGCTCTCCTTTATAGGATTTGAGCGTGAAGGGTTACACCCTTTCATATAATTAATTAATCTAATTAATCATTTATTTTATATTCGTTACAGATGTCCAAATATCTCATGCCAAATTTTTGGTCTCATTGGCATGTGACATGAGTGCATTCCCTTAGGAGTAAGGGAGGAAGTGAGATAACTTATACATTCTTGAATCATGGTCAGCAAAACGCACTGTAACAAATTGGCCTGTAGAGAATTATGAAATATCCACATCATTTTGAGTAAATATTACTCTCTTGTTTCATTTTATAGACAGAGAGTAGGTTCTCTGCAAGATCAGGAACATACAACACATTGTTGAAATACCCATTATCTAGATTGATCCTACCAATCCCTTTGGTTGGGATCTCAGAGTCATCACCTATGAGGATGAATTGACCACTATAAGGATGTATGGATGAGAAGGAATATTACATGGAATCCATGTACCTTGAGGCACCTGAATCTACGATGAAGTAATAAGATTCTGAATACACAACAACCAAATTATGACATCTATGCTTGTTCTCTAAGCTTGAACCTCCCTCTTTCTTCCTTGCACCTTCTGGCAGTGGGATGTTGTTCCTCTCAAGGACTTGGAATATTATGTCAATGGTTTTCTTCATGCATGCACTCTTTGGATGCCAACATTTGTGATAATAAGTTCATTTTTCCTTCTCTTTCTTCTTCTTCCCTTTTTCCTTGGTAGGATTTGAACCCCCATCTGAAGATTTGGGATTCTCCTGCTTCATGTTCTCTTGCTGCTTTGAATCCTTAGATTTCTTATTGTCTTTGGATTGATTCAAAACATATGTAGTAAGGGAGTAATACTTGGTGTATTTGATTGTACCCATTTGCACAAATTTTTCTTTCTCTTGAGTCAAAGACATGATGAAGTCTACTGGTGAAGGAATTCTCCAATTTCGAGCTATTATCTTCCCTCAGTGGAATGTGGAGACAAACACTAAGTACTCAGGTCCTAGATTCAAAAGAATGGACAAGATAAGATACTCCTCTTTCTTCTCAATTCCACATGATTTCAGCTGAATCACCAATTATTTGAACTTTGTGAATAATTCCTGGATCGTCTCAAAGTGAGTTGGGCTCAGTGAGATCAAATCATTTTCGAGTTGTTGTCCTCTCATATCATTAGTCTTGCCAAAGAAGTGAATCGATCTTGATCTAAAGTTGATTGGGTGTGGTAATAGTGTCTACATGGAATAGAATACCCCTTGAGATACTGAGACAAAGCATCCCAAATGCTTCATCCAATATGTTGAAGTACTTCGATTTTTCCATAGTAGAGTTGGGCTCGTTCTCAATACCCATGGTGACTTTGTAGAGGCCTTTCGACCTCATCTAGATCACCATTTCAGATTTCCATTATAAATTATTGAATGGGTTAAGCAAGACATGGATTTTCTCCATTTCTGATTGTGCACTGGGTGATAAAGATGCTAGAACTACCTGCATTACAAACACTTGATTTTTTATTAAAGAAGCCATAGATAGCAACTCAAACTATCAGAATTCAATTTTCAGCTTGAAAGAGCTCTAATACCACGTGAAAATATTATTCACAATAATATATAGGAGTTAAACGAATCCTCACAACTCAAGATATTCACCAATTATGCATAAAAACAATGAAAAGAACAAAATCAACACTTAGGAATGGTGCAAATAACTCAGTTTATCATCACTACCCAACATGTAAATATGTATGGAACATGTTTATAGTAAAATAGAAGAAAATCGTTATCCTTTAGAGGAAAATTGGATGCATACATGTTGCAAGCTTAGATTGGACCTCAAACCCCTCTAGGTGGACCAATGAGATCCCAAGCAAGCTCAAATGGCCATGAATTGCTATGTGAACATGGATGAATAATGCTATGAAATAAATTAGGGTAGGATAGGCATGGTTGAGTGCATGGGTGAGTGGAAGTGGCTCTAGCAAGCAATAAATGGTCCAAAAGAGCCCAAAACACCCAAATACAATGCATGGCCACCTCTGGTCAACCAGTTTCCTTGTTTTATACAGTACTACATATGGCTCAATTTTCCCATGAAAGTTTGCCATGAAAAAGTTAAAATCACATTTTCGTCCAAAAATAGTTTAATTTTTTGGAAAAAATTGAAAATGAACCCGAGGATCGTCGCTCTAGCGACGTTATGCACCTTTCGTCACTATAGCGATGAACTTTCGTTGGAATAGCGATGAAACACTGCATTCATTGGAAGAGTGACGAACGTTAAAGAATGTCACTATAGAGAAGAAAGTATCAATGTTAAGGGTTACATGTAAAATGGGTGAAGGACATATGTGTATTAGGATTAAAGGATTAAGGATTAAAGTTATATGTTATAAGTGTTATGATTAAGGATTAAATTTAAATGTTATAGGTGTTAGGGGTTATGAATTCATGGTCATAAGGGTTAGGGTTTACATGGATTTAATGATATATTATATACGGGTTAGGGTGAAAAGTTATCTAATAGTTTATTATTCACTTATTAGGTTAATCTCTCATCGAATATAAATTAAAGTATCTTGATTTAGAAATCATGTTGAACCTAGCACCATAGGATTACTATATATTGTTCTTGAAACCATGTCTTACTTTGTTTCTACTTTCAACCTTGTTTCTCAATCCATTGGAATTTCCTTGTTCCTACCATTTCTTAGTGGCTCAACCTTAGGATATGTTATTAGGTGAAAAATGAAGCTAAATGAAAAATGGTGCATTGTCTCTAATGAGTTCATTAACCTAACATGGTCCTACATAGATCATTGATTTCCAATTTATTTCTACCAAGAGGTTATTAACATAAACTTGCTATTATGAGTTATTTTTCTTGCTTTATTTCTCCATATCAACATTATAACACTTAATTCTCTCGATAATGGTGTTTTCCTCTAGATACATGTAGTACTAACCCTTTGTATTCATTGAGATGATCCTTGATCTTTCATGGTGTTGTCATTTATCATTGGGATAATCCTTCATCTTCCATGGTGTTATCATTCATCTTTTACAGTCTAAGACCATGAACTTTGATACAAATTGATGAGATCCTTAACATCAATATAATGTGATAATAATAGTAATAAGTAAGAAAAATAAAAAAAAAAATAATTATTCCATATTATACTATGCCACAATTTAGTAACGAATTTAGTAAAAAATGTTTCAAATAATAAGAATAAATAAATAAAAATATAGAATTTTATTAATAATGGTATCAAGATTAGTATATATAAACTTAAATAACAAATTTGTTTCCTAAAAATATAGAAAATACACATTATAATCCATGAAGACTTAAAACCTGCACTGTTTATTTAAGAGGAGATATAAACTAATACATACCAGATTTTAAAAGGCATGAATTTTAGTTTCCCCTACCTAATTTTCATATTGGGTGACTATCACTTTTAAGCAATAGTAAATAATAATAATTTAGAGAAAATTATTTTCATATATTAAAAAAATCACATATTATATATTTTTGTAACCATCTCAAAATGAACTTTATAATGGTAATAATCTTACCATGACCTAGTATATATGTTACAAGAGATATGCAAAACGATACAAGGAACTTATTCTAACTAAATGTTGCAAAAGACATGTCTTTAAACAAGAGCCACGAGGTGGTAGTGTCCCCGCCAATGTTAATAGCTATTGTAATTAGGGATGAAAAATTATGCATCAATTTCAAGGAAATTTTGAAATGCTATCTCAACTCTCAACCACTATCAAGTAAGAAACCTTCAATAAAAATAATAATATGGCAAGTGCTGACTATATGGTGTAAGTTGATGCCAACTATATAAAATGGATTTATTATAATCCCACAATATAATAATAAAAAAAAACTTTTATTTGCTTGATTGAATAACAATATATATTATAATTATTATTTTTTATATAAAGATAATATTATATCCAAAAACAATGTTAAATGAGAATTATATTTAGTACATTAGCTTTATTGAATAACAATATATTTTAGAATTTTATACATTGGCCAAAACCAAACAAATTTGGCCAAAAACCAAACTTAGAAGTTCACATTTTATGACATCTTGTTGAAAATATCCTTGGAAGCATAAATAAAGCTCATAGTAGAAAAGCCAATTATTAAACATCCAATGTCCTATCCCTATCTCCATCCTTCCATAAGGCACCAGTATTTTTGTCTGATGATTGTCAAACATACATCATATTACATCACATCTCTTAAATATCAGAAACAGATTTATCAACACAAGAAAGACAATATGCAGTTCAAATTATATTCACCCCTTGGGTCGTGGCAAGTTGTTATCTTTACCCGACCATGCTATACAAAAGCTCTTAGAGCTCCTTCTAGACTCTCTAATTATTAGTTTATTCAGTGTCCTATATTAAATAAGAGCTCCCTAAAAATATCAGGACAATATTCTATATATTAATGAAAATCCCAAGTTCCTGTGTATTCAAACAGAAGAAAAAAAAAATTATTTGCAGGCCAAAGATATTATGCATGCTAAGAGTTCTAAAAACGTAAAGCTTAGAGATGTCAATGTGAAATTCCAGCAGCAAGTAGGGTTATATATCCCACATAGCTATCTAATTATGTATTTCTGTATACATCAAATATCACTAATAAATGTTTTTAAAATTTATAAGATACATACTCTGTTTCAGCTTCCATTCAAAAAACTGGGCAACCCTGAAAAGGGACAATGAGGTCATGCTTATTAAAATCCCACTAAAATGTCTTCCTTTCAAATAAACATTTCATGAGAGTTCACTCCATAGTATAAGGAATCGATCCAGAATGATCTGTTTGACTTTTTGGCTCTGTCTTGGGAACATTATATACATTTTTTAGCAAATCTTGTATTTTAAATTTTGCACAGCATGAGCATTTGGAATGGGTCAGCCTGTAAACGTGAATGTTCCTAAAGTTGATCCTTTTCAAATTTAAGGTATCTACTAGCATATTCCTCCTTTGCTTTTTCAGACTTTGTGAGGGCAATACGCTACAGCCTGTCAGCCTCTCGTCTTGCTTCATCAACCTTGAGTTGGAACATATCTGCCTCAGCCTGTTTTAAGCTAGCAATATCTTCTAGTTCTTCTATGTGTTTCTTTTGTATTCAAGTTTCCTATCACACATATCTAATTTAGGATGTGCTTTTTTGAAAACACGATATTTCTCCTCTGCAACAGCTTCCATATTCGTTACAACTTCCTGCACTACATCTGCAATACGAGTGCAAGCTTCTTGAGGTGCTATCATCCTTCTCTCTTCACCCTCAACATTTTTGAAAACCTCTGTCTCTAACTCTGCATCCAAAACACAAACCACCGTTAAAGATCAGATCGGTTGGTTTGATGGCCTCTACTAGCAGCAGAATGTAAAGCAGTTCCACCTCTGCTATCTTTGCACCAAATCACCACATTGAGACGATGATGGCTTTGAAGGCCGCTACACTGCTTTACCAACTCTCTCAAGATCACCACGCTTGCTCCTCTTGACGCAGCATGAAGGGCTTTGTTCATAACTTCAAACAGTACATCTATACCCATTCCCTTGCAATACTCAATCTGATTATTATTATTATTCGATCTGAAACACCGAGAATGATAATCATCATTAACGAAACACATGATTTCTTTGAATATTTCCTAGCTATTTCCTCTGGCAGCTGCATAGAGCATGTCCGTTAGGCCAAACTCCTTGTCACCGAAAACCAGTTGCGACTTTCTCCTCAACAGTCTCTAGACAATCCCTAAATCTTCTGCTGCAGCGGCAGTATAGAGAGCCAAAGGGCCATAGCCGGCCTCGATCATAGAGTTGGAATTTACATGCCATTCGTGAAGAATTAGCTCCCTGGCGATGAATCCACAGGCTTTGGCTGCATCCGCGAAACGACACTCGTCATCCCAAAGATCTTCCAGGTGACAGATTCGTGTGAGAGATGCGAGATCTTTCATGAGAGAGGATGTGTCCACTTTGAGCAATTTAATGGCAACCTCAACAAATCCATTGGACGCAGCCCAATCCAACGGTGTTGCAAACCACCACCGGTATCCATTGCGTTCTTCCCGTCTCAGAGGCAAGTAATTAATATCTTACGCACCAAACATACAAAATTCTGACCATAAAACAATATCTTATGCACTGTCGTCTGAAAAGTTTCAGGAAGTTTCATAAGAATGAGAAAAAAATACAAACCATGTCTCCAAGGCCCAACGTCATGAATTCTACTGCAGTATTTCCCGGCACCATTCCACCTAGCAAATTTCTTGGGAAGACGAGTTTAACAGGAAGCTCCAACTTCTTTGTTATTGACTGCAAGCCAGGGAGATTAAGCGTGTTTGCAACTGTGTGAACTGGATTTGAAGCCTACTGTGTGGCAACTGAAACCATAACATTGGCCCCAAAAAATCGCTCTGAAAAGAACACCCAAAAAATGTCGTACACAAACAAACAGACGAGAAGCAGTGAGCAGATTTTAATATTTGGCAACTGAATATGGCTCACAAAAGCGATACATATAGAAATGCACAGAAGGTTATTTAATATCCAGTGTCCGAATACAAGCCAAGCAATCACCAAAGCTGAGCTTAACAACACCAAAATTCCCTGCATCCTTGTGAATGGCCGGCAGCAGCATCGAGTAACCATGGGATCGACTGACCCAAGCTTAGAATTTATGTAAAACACATAAGGGGATAGACAGAATGCAAGAGAAGATGCAGAAGTGACTGCAGTAAAAGCTGTCACAAGATGTGACATTGAAGAAAATAGATAGAACATCAGAATCAGACTACACGAACTGGAAATAGGAATCATTAGTGCCTGAGAACTGTCCAAAGTGATTGAAGAGCAAAGAATTTCTCACAAAGAATTTCTCATATTCCATGGCAAGTGGCAAGTGCAGGTCCGTGCAGGTGTGCAACTGAGTGCATGGTAGTATAGATGGCAGTCGGTGGCAGAGATGGCTAATGGATGCAGATGGCGCATGTAATTCTGAGCAAGTCTTAGTAGGTGACAGAGATGGCAGAGCAATCAGAGCATTGGACAGAACAATGCGGAAAATGAAAAGTTAATGCTGCTGACGTTAGCCCACCGCCGGGTCTTGGGACACAAAGTACCATGCCTACGTCACCTATATAAACCAATAAAAAGAAAAATAAATCAGTATTTAAATAATTCCCCAAAAAAACTTAATACAAACTATAGGAAAATTTATATGATTTTGTTAAAGTTGCAACAAATTACTTTGAATAATGGCCTTGAGCGATTCATATATATCCCCTCAGGCGGGGACATAATTATGCTGTATGTTGTAATAATGTTTGGCGATCATCTTCATGGATGTAAATTTAATGCCTTTATGGTGGTAGTTTATCTCATTTAATGCCCATTTATTAGGAATTTATGTAGTGGGGTTATCTTTAAACTATTTGGATTTTTTGGGTGGAGTATTTATGTGGATTTTTGTTATATAATTTTAGGTGGATAAGTAACTTTGTAAGGTCTTTTATTATTATCTCACAATTATTAAACCATAAATATTGTTTGTTTTGAGTAGAAAACTATGAAATTAATCTACAAAATAAATCCATATAACTTATATAATTTGTAAATTCAATATTGGTTGATAGCTCTTGAGCATGTGTCACTATGATTCATAAATGTTTTGTGTTTTGAGTTGAAAACTATGAAATTAATCTACAAAATACATCCATATAACTTATATCTATTGTACATTCAATATTGGTTCATAGCTCTTGAGCACTATGATTCATACATGCAAGAGTTTTTTCATGTCTTTGACCATTCTTCCTATTATAGAATCATGCAAGAGTATTTTCATGTCTTTGACCAATCTTCCTATTGTTTACATGTTTCCTTGATATTTTGGGCGTGTTTGTCACGTACCCATACCCCAATATCATGTGAAAGATAAAATTTCATCAAGAACCTTCACTGTTCATCGAAACACAAGGCATGGTCGTGAACCACATCTCAAAATTTTCAACACTGGAACACTCCCTCCCATATTCCATAGATCGATTGGACAATCTCTAAGGAAATATCTCAGAGGAGATTGGACGGTTGAGATAAAACGCAACGTAAATCAATGATCATAAACGATCCAGCAGACTGGAACCAAATCAATGGTTCCGAATCCACCCGCAAATATCGATGGTGAGGAAAGGCCGAGTTGCGGGGTCAAAAATTACAAAACTTGCAATCTCACTTCCTGCAACCCCCATCCCGCATCTTTCATCAGAAACTGATCGACGGAGGACAACCATCCCGCGAAGATCGACGGTGTGGAAACTTTGACTTGCGGGATTGGGAATTGTGTAAATCGTGACACCGCGATTCTGCATCCCGCAAGTTGCAGAGAGGAATTTGTGGAAGGGAAATCTACAGAAGCCAAAATATGTGAAACGACATTCCGCATCCCGCATCTCACAAACTTGCAAATCTGTGCAAGGGAGGATTTCTAGCAGAAAACTCGACTTTTCCACTGAATTCTTGGATCGATCTGATCATTCAGGCCATTAATGATATGGCTAATAGACCATACAACTTAGTTTGAAATGAATTGATGGAAAAACATACATGGATGCTTATAATTGCAGTTATTCAAAGGAACAATGCATCAATTCAACACAACAATATGTTCATCACATTTCATCAAGCAATTTGCAAAACAAGAAATATAATTGCAGAGAATAACATAATAACATAGACAAGAACACTTATCTTGAACAGAACTTGTCTTGCAACCAGCTATGTCGCTGTAATGTTCCACCCAACCATAGGTTAGTGTGCTCCTTCATCTCTTAGCAACACTACCACCCCCGATATGGGCATGATTTCCTCAAGGCATAAGGGAAGACTACCAGACTCATACATAGCCAAGGTGCAATAACACTCAGCCAAGCCAACACAGTTGGGTTTAACATGCCGTAAGGGAAATAATCCCAGTAGATGGGTTTCACAGGCCACTTAGCCAAGCCATCTCATGGTTGGGTTTCACAGACTGAACACAGTCAATCCAACATTCACCTTTAAGGACCGGTCAAGCCAACAGATGGGTTTATCAAACTGTACCTAGTCAATACATCTCACTACCGGGTTTATCGGGCTAACTAGCCAAGACAACATTTGCAATTGGGTTTATCAGACTGTCCAGCCAAAGGTTACTCACCAGGTCAAGCACACAAGACACAACCAAGCCAACAGATGGGTTTATCAGGCTACCAGCCAAGCCATCTTTCCAGTCGGGTTTATCAGGCTTCCAAGGCAATGGCCAGAAAGAACTGCTAAGCTATTAATCTCATCTACAGAGATAATAACACCTTCACAAGACCTATATGGCCTAGATTCCCTACTACCTACTCACCCAACACAAGGAAGTGTCCCCTTCTCTGCTCCATAGTCCCTCATTATACACCTTCCCTTCCAGTGCTCTTCGGATGTGCATAGCAGGTTCACCAGCCACTCTTATCTTATTGTGAGGTTCCACACTAGTTTTATCAATATCATTCTATGTCTCTCCCATTCCTAAGCTTTGTATATAGCATAGACCCGAACCAGGGTGCACAACACAACAACCACAGGGAGACTCTACAACACAGATTTACTCGGGAACATGAGTAACAGAGTCTCATACACTCTGTAGTCCCATACAACACTGCAATGGAGCAATAAAATTATTTCCAAGGGAAAGACACTCGCTGAAGCGAATGATACACACAGATATAGCTTCGCTGCTATCACAATGTCACTAATAACTCGCATAATGCAAATGATACACACAGGAAGAGATCAGCTACTGAAGATATTTTTCATGAGTGGAGAATGGAGATGGATAATGAGCTAGAACATCCCACAACTATCCAAACATGAGAGTAAATCCAAAAACATGAATCTTATAGCTGATTTTAGCACACATGGTGGATCACACCTTTATGGCCTTCCCTGTCCCTTTGCAGACTCTTTGGACCCCATGGACCATTTTTGTACCTTTGATGTTTCCAAGATCATTTCTAAAAACATGCATTATTTTCCATACGCGAATTTTAAACCTATTCTCATGTATGTACGCAGATATGACCCTCAAACTCATGTACATCGAGATGTGTGCAAAAGGCCAAATAGTTTTGGAGTTTTCCTTGATGTGGATCTGAGTCACTTGTCTCTTTTCCTTCCATATGCCTTGAGATTGCTCGGATTTGACCTTCCATTACCCCATTGAAGCACTATATAAGGAACCCTTTGGATACATTGAAAGGGGAGGAATTGAAGAGCAAGGAAACTATAGTCCATTGTTGCCGGAGCTTATTCTTGAGTCTGCATCCCTTTGTCCGTTGGAGCACTTTGTGTTCTTCCTAAGATTTCCTTTGATTGTGAGCTTGCTATCGACAGATGGAGGATTGAAGTGGTGGAGCCCAGGTGGAGGACTCAGTTTCTTCAATTCGCAGACATGCCGACAGAGGTTGTCACTATTGTAATCTCTGTTTTATATTAATAGAAATATCTTTTCTTGTCTAATAATGTGTATTTAAATGATTATTGAATCCATGTATGCTTTTAAATGCTTATATGTTATTGATTATATATGCTAGAGTAGGTCTAACACCATCATATAGAATGCTTGTCTTGTTTGCTGAATGTTGAGAGAGGAAATTGCTAATACAAGAGAGAGTGGAAAAGCTCAATGGGGATCTACATCAAACGTCTGGAATAAGGTATGTTTCAAGATCCTTTAGTGTTAGATATTTGGTTTCTCTTGCATATGCGAAAGGATTGATTTCTACAGTTACTCTGTCTATTGTGGTACAACAAGCCATAGGAAGTTTTCTTTGTAACAGAATTGGCGACTCCACTGGGGAGTTCCTAGTCATTTCCTTTGGGGTTTTTATCGGCATTCAATGTTCTTGAATTGCTCTGATTTCTCTATTTCAGAGTCGAGTCTGGGGGTATGTTTTCCTGGTAATGTCTGATAGGAGTAAATTTTATCTCAGCTTGTCTATTTACCTTCTTTTAATCTCTTTTTCTTCATGTATGCGAGTTTTGTCTTCACAGTTGTGTGTACACACGATTTTTACTGGGATATCCGTGTATATAAGAGGGTTTTCTGCACACAGTCCCATATGCCCTGAGTTTTTCCTTTTTGAGGAAGATTAAGTGTTGATGGGTGAGTATTGATGATTGCTTAGTCTTCTTAGATGCTTCTAGAGTCTGTATACAACTCTGTTTTTTACCAGAGATGCTTTTTTAGGTTGATTTTTTTGAAAATGTTCTTGTCATTGCATTTTCTATATTTTGTTTTGGGATTAGTGCATTAGGTCTATTTTACCATAGTGATTTCCTTGGGTGCTGTTTGATAGTGCTTGTAGAGTCTAGGGGTGGTAGAGCCGTTATTTTGCTTTATTATCTCATTTTAATTCAAAAAATACAAAAATATTTGTTTTTTTGCATCATTATGCATTTTTGCATTTTTCATTTTGCATGGTACTTGCATTAGGTTTGCTTGGAGAAGTGCTAGTCAGGATTTCATATAGGAATGACAGCATCTTCATTTGAAGGAAAATTGTGCACTTCACGTAGTAGCATACCCCATTTTTCATTTGATAGAGTGCATTTGCATTGATTGTTAGGTGTGCATTTTACTTCTTGTTGCGTCATAACATCATTAGTTGCACGATCAATTACCCTTTTTGAGTAATAATCCAATTAAAATCAACGCATAATAAAATGAATTACACTTTTTTCTTTTATAGGGTGCACCAACAAGATTAGGTTTAGGGTCTTGGAATAGTTCATTGTGAGTAAATTCTCCAAGACAACTAAATGAAACATTTATGTGTCTGTCAAGGTGAGAGTGTGAAATTCCTTTATATAATTAGTGTTTCTCAAGATCCTCCTCTTACAAGGGAGTTAAGCACAAGGCAGTGTGAGCGGTTATTGATTGGGATGACCCCTAGTCATAACTGAGTAGCACTGGAGATATTTCTAGGATTGTATTTGTATCTAGGGGCTCTTTCGAGAGTTTTAGGCTTTGTTAGCCTACCCATACAGTCAATCCCTCCTACGAATGTCTACCTAAGCATTGATTATATTGAGGTGACCTTAGTTGCCTTACCTAGGTTATTGAGGGGGTACTTCACAGGGGTTATTCTGCGGGTGTCTTGGCCAGGTAGGGGTCGAACAACACAGTCGCTATATGCGTTGAAGTTGAGGGCCACTATAATTGGTTATGAACCTTCGCTTGTTGTGTATGGGAGTCTCAAGCCTCTCCTAGGAGAGACATACCTGCTTCATTCAGAAGCTCACATATCCTACCCTTGCTTGCTTGTGATTTGGCTTTACATTATATAGGTGTATGCTCTGTGCACGCTAGTTTTCCTAGGGTTTGTGTAATTATATAGAGTGTTTTTCATTTTTGAGTCATTGTGGATTCGGGTGTGACACTTCACCGTTCTCATGATTTAGCAAGACTTCCGCCTTCCCCATCTCCTCCTCCTTTGGGAGAGAGAAATAGATAGTCCCTGTGGACTACTTCTCACATTGATTCACACAAGATGGGAGATAATGAGGATGAGATTCTTGAGATGTCTTATCCACCTCACAAGGTTGGGGATGTAGATTCTACTCCTGTATATGATCCTTCACATTCTGGTTATGATCCCCCATTCAAAGGTCGTCGGTATTGGTTTCTAGGTGACGAGACTCATCATGAATCCACAAACACTAGTTATATTTGTTATGGTATACCTAATATCCCTACACACGACCTGACACATCATGCCGAGTCAGATATTGAACCTAGCACTACACTTGGGTTCACTCCTATTCCTTTCCATGTGGAGAGATTTGGGAGCACTAGTCACATTGCACCTTCCATCCCGGTGGTGGAATCTACCTCACATGTCCATCCTAGACCTAGTGTTAGTAGTCATATATGGATACGAGAATCAAGATGAGTGACCATAGGGAACACTTATGACATCCCTTCACATGTCCCTTTGTCCTCAAATCCTACTCCTTTGAATTCTTTCTTGACAACCCTTCCTCCCCCTCATTCACGTGGTTCTTCAGGCTGAAATGTTGCTACTAGCCATGTTCATACTATCACTGCTCGCATGGTAGTATCTTAGAGTCAAGTACCTCCTGTTGTCTCACGAGGTCATATTCCTATTTCTGGATTGTCTCACGATCCATCGCAAGGATTTCCCCATATCCCTAACTATGGAGCTTCTCATGGGACATTCCATGGGACACCTTATGGAGCTTCTCATGGAAAACATTATGGACCATAGTATGGAAAAAACTATCAACCCTATGGGCATGGGTTTCAACAACCCACTTACTCATCTAATTATGGCTTTGTAGCACCACCTAGTCAAGGTACACCACATCATATTACTTCCATGCAGCCCTACACGGGTCAAACAGGAGGAGGATATTATGGCCATGGCCATGGTGTTTACTGTAATTAGCCTTATATGAACCAAAATTATCAGGGAGTGTGGCATAGACTGGGTCAACCTAGGCTCCCTTTCCTCACAACATTAAACTTACTTGACTTATCGAGACTCATGAATGATCTAGTATCTCATGACCCAGCTTGGCCGGCTATCCCCACCAAGATTCCCTCGGACATTCCCAAGTTCAAGGGAAAAACAGGAGAATATCCTAGTGAACATGTCCCTACTTTTCACCTTTGGTGCTCTTCCAATTCGTTACATGATGACTCAATACGTTTAAGGCTATTTCAATGCACCCTCACCGGGCCTGCAGTGAAATGGTATATAGAGTTACCGAAGGGGGCATTTGTTTTGTTCGATGACCTTGCTATGAATTTCCTCAATCACTTCCAGCTACCTGTACGTTACGACATTGGTACAGAACTCTTGTTGACATTTTGACAAGATAAAGCCACACATATCTCAGACCATATCCAAGAGTGGTGTAGATGGAAGAGGTTGATTAAAGCCTTCATACCACCAGAATTTCTCCTTGAATGGTTCCTCGAATCGTTGTTACCATACCTCGCGAAGGATGTGTCTACATTCAGAGTTCAGAATGAGGAACAAGCAATATTTAGGGCACATGAGTTGGATTTGATTTATGATCAATATGGACTTTTTTATTTGATCATACCTAATGCTGTGCATTCTAGTTTCGATCCCAAGATCAAGCCTAGACCACATCCTGATGGCATTGTGGGTTGTACAAGTGCCAAACCTGCGGATTCGGTTACGAAACAAGTGATTCAATTATCTATTAATCAATCTATGTTGGGACAAGCCACGGATTTGTCTCAACCCACCCAAATGACGAGTGTACTTTCCATGTAATCGTCGGACCAAAAGGACAACCAATAGCCCTAAAGGAATAAGAAAAAGGGTAAAAACAATCGTAATGGTGGGAATAAGAATGAAAATGCCAATTTTAATGACAAGAATTCCTGCAATGATGGGGGGACAAGAAGTATAAACGTAATGTTAAGTTTCCTTACAAATTGTGTAAGGATGACCACCTCACTCACTTGTTCCCTCGTATGGAAGATGCCTCGAGGTTCATACCATAGGGCCTAACTGTGCTGATCAATCCTTTACCCCATAATCAAAATATGAACTCAAGGACCCATGATCCTCATTATACATCAGTTGGAGATCAAGATCCGTAGGAAGCCAATAATGGTCATGGTTGCATCAACATGGTACATGCTACTAAGGTTGTGACTTGTGCGAAATACTATGGTTCATCACAACCGGACCTTGGAAAAGAATCCGCTCCACCCGAGAGCCCTTTGCATATTGAAAACCCTATGGATAAACTTGAGATTGCACCTTGCATTCCTAAGGGAGTCCTAAATCATTTGGGGCACAATCCTAATGCTTGAGCTACCCAAAACTATTCTATTTTCAAGGATTTAGGCCAAACTCCTTATGCGATGTCTGCGCTTGAAGTACTTCAGAGTTGTCCTTTGCAAAGGAAAGCTTTGCTTTCTTCTCTTGGGGTTAATGATGATAGCTCTTCTTTTGTCATCAAATTTGAAACCATGGGACTACATACTCACTTTCCTTACTACGTGTCTCTCTTGATTCATGTAGAGTGTCTTAACATGATCGTTAAACGCACTGTGATTGATGAAGGTGCAACTGCTTCCATGATGTGTTTGTCGTGATGGAAGGGTTTGGGTTTTCCTGAGTTGTCTCAATCCGCTAACATGTTGACTGCCTTTGATGGTATATTGTTTTGGCTGCATGGGATTCTTCCTTCTCTTAAGTTTCGATTGGGAGGGAAGACTGGCACGATCGAAGTTGAGGTGGTTGATGCGCCCCTTGACTACAATATTTTACAGGGCCGAAATTGGATGTATAGTATGCAAGCCGTAGCCTCTTCTATATTTTGAGTAGTATTCTTTTCATTTAATGGGAAGATTGTTACAATTGATTAGACATCATTCAAAAATCCGAGTGTTAATGCATCATTGGGAGCTTCTATCCCGATTATCGATCATTCTCAGCCGACAACTGGGAGTGTGGGTGTAGGTATGTATCCATCCCTTATGGAGACCTTCAGTTGTCCTGCGCCCGTTCTTATGATCAGATCTAGTTTCGGTGGGGCTTCATCTTCATTGAATTTGGTGTCTTTTCACACTACCCATATGGAAGATCCTTTGATTCTTCCTTCACCAAGTCTTTTGAATGGACCTGTCGAAATGGATGTACCGTTGCCTGCAGCAATGATAGTATATCAAGCGAATCTTGATTGTGTTGCAGAGCCTAGTCCTTCCTCTTCATGGACAGAAGATGAGGACTCGTATGTGCTTCCTGCATGGGTAGTTGAGTCCTCTCACGCAAATGTTTTTCTTGATGATGTTTTTCGTTCAGATGAAGCCATTATTAAGGCCATGTATGGGGTTGAGCCACCTTGGGAAGATTTACATCATAGATCATATTTTATTCCTTAGCTTGACCGCTTGGAGCATGAGGAATTTAGGGATATTCTTAGCTAGAAGATTGGTAGTCCCATGGTTCCTTTGAGCTCTCCTGTTCATATGGCTGATGGGAACATGGCGAATATATCACCTACTATTCCTATCAATATCTCTCGCGATCCTGGAAAAGTGGAGAACGTCTACATTGGGGCGGATTGTTACCCTGATGAGATTGAGTATATTGAGTTGTTTAAGGAGTTTTGTGACATCTTTTCTTGGTCATATGAAGAAATTACAGGTATCGACCCTCGTCTTGTTGAACATGAAATTAAAACCTATCCGAATGCGAAGCTCGTTCAACAATGTTTGCGTGCAGTGAATCCTAGAAAAGCACCAGCAATTAAGGCTGAGATAGAGAAGCAGTTAAAATCCAGTTTTATCTATCCCATTCCCTTGATGGAGTGGGTTTCAAACTTTGTTCTGGTTGATAATAAGTAGGGAGTGATCCGTATATGCACTGATTTCCATGATTTAAATCATTCTTGTCCTAAGGATAATTTTCCCACACCATTTATTGATCAAATTTTGGATGAGTGTGTGGGAAGTGAGGTATTTTCCTTCATGGATGGATTTTATGGATATAATCAGATTCCTATTAAACCTAGGGATCAACATAAAACTATATTTATATGTCCTTGGGGTATGTTTGCATATCGAAAGATGCATTTCGGTCTTAAAAATGGCAGAGCCACATTTCAGCGGGCTATGATCTTGATTTTTCATGATCTCAAAACAATTATCAAAGTGTTTTTGGATGATCTTGATGCTCATTCTCGGCTGAGAGTGCGTCATCCATATCATTTGAGATTAGTATTCGAAATATGCCACCATTACCAGGTTAGGTTAAATCCTCATAAGTGCATCTTTTGCATGAAGTCTAGTTGCTTTCTAGGGTTCATTGTTTCCAAGGAGGGTATAAGAGTCTATCCCTTAAAGGTTCAGAAAATACTTCAATTGTCTTCCCCACGCAATATTAGACATCTTCAATGTTTGCAAGGAATGGAGAATTTCTTATAGAGATTTGTGGTTAACTTTGCCAATTTTACTAAAGGATTTATGCGTATTTTAAAGAAGGAAACTACCTTTTGCTGGGATGAGTGAGCCCAGGAGTCCTTTGATGCTCTTAAGTGAGCCTTAGCATTGGCCCCCGTGCTTAGTCCACCTGACTATAGCCGTGAATTTTTTATTTATGTGGTCATGTCCATGGAGATGATTGGTATGGTTTTGGTTCAGGAGGATGAGGTGCTCCATGAGCATGTCATATATTATTTGAGCCGGAACATTATAGATGCAAAAACCCGTTATTCTCATGTGGAGAAGCTTGATTTAGCCACCGTTCATGCAGTCTAGATATTGAGACATTACATTCCCCTTTACCAGACCTTGGTGGTAGCTCATGTCAATCCATTTTAGTTCATCCTCACTAGAAGGATGATTGGGGGAAAGTATAATAAGTGGATTTTTATTTTGCAAGAATTTGATCTCGAATTTGTTTCGGAGAAATCGTTAATTTTTGTGGAGCTCAATTTTTATTTTCCAAGTGTGGAGGAGGAGGAGGTTTATGAGGATACGTTTGTTCATGAGTATATTTTCCTTATCTCAACTTTGGATCCATGGTATGGGGATATCATTATATATTTTCAAACATTGAAAGTCCCTACTCACCTTTCACGGGATGAGTGATGATGATTACGTCACATATCTAAGAACTACCTTATAGTGGATAACACTTTGTACCGTTGTGGGGTATATTCCATTTTACGTCGTTGTTTAACCCATGATGAGGCTGAGGTTGTGCTGAATGATTTCCATGGAGGGGCGTGTGCTGTTCATTTATCTGGGCTTTCTACAGCCCAAAAAACCTTGATAGGGGGATATCTTTAGCCGTCAATCTTCAAAGATTGTGTCAATGCGGTCAAGAAGTGTCACCCTTTCTAGGTGTTTGCACACAATATGCACTCACATCCTACCCCGTTACATTCGATTATCACCGCCAGTCCCTTCACAAAGTGGGGGCTTGACTTTATAGATTTCCAGCTAGCTTCAGCTTAGGGGCATCATCACATTATAGTGGCTGTTGATTATTTCACGAAATGGGTTGAGGATATGCCCACGGTTAAATCTAACGGTTTGATAGCCATGCATTTTGTATTCAACCAAATTATTACTTGGTTCGGCATTCTAAAAGAGCTTGTCACTAACCATGGTAGGCACTTTCAGAATAGAATGATGGAAGAGTTGGATTCGAAGTTACGGTATAAGAAGGAGCACTCATATTCTTATTACCCTCAAGCGAATGGACAGGTTGAAGCAGTGAACAAATCACTCAAGTCCATTCTCCAACAAACCATCGCACAAAGCAAGATGAATTGGCATATCATGTTATATCTTTCTTTGTGGGCCTATAGGACCGCGGTTAAGACTACCGTCGATTTATCTCCATATTAGCTCATACATGGGGTGGAGTCTGTCTTGCTAGTTGAATTCGAAATCCCTTCATTGAAGCTAGCTATAGAGATTTTACCAGACACTTCTGCATTGGAGGAATGTTTGGTCCACTTAGAGCATCTTGATGAGCAGCGCCGAGATGCCTTAGTGGCTCTAGAAGTAAATAAGCATCGTGTTAAGGTCCAATATGATAAGTCTGTCCATCCGAGGAGGTTTAGTGAAGGTGATTTGGTCCTTTTATGGGATCAAGCTAAAGAACCCTTGGGGGCAGGGAAGTTTAATCCCATGTGGCATGGTCCTTACATAGTCAAACGTGTGTTAGAGAAGGGTGCCTATGAGCCAGTGGATTATGAAGGGACAACGTTGGTAGAGCCTAGAAATGGGATCTATCTTAAAAATACTATGCATGATCTTCAGCAAGGGCTGATTATTGTATATTATTATACAACTTTTGCATAGTTAGGTTTATTATGGTGATCGGGTTTGTTGATTAGCTTCCGCTTCTTATGGAAGATGTCGATGGAGTCTTCCACTTACATAGGATTTGCTGATGGTTCTAGCCGCCACACTCAAAACTCAGCTTCTCCTGCTTGGGTGATCTATACTCCTACGGGTCAGGCATTGTCTTCAGGTAGCGTATGTTTATGGCCTTCTTCAAACAATGTTGCTGAATATAGTGCCATTATCGAGTTATTGCGGGATGCCATTTCATATGGTGTTCTCTCTCTTGAGGTACATCTTGATTCATATTTAGTGGTTTCATAGCTTAATGTCTTGTATCGTATTAGGGATCTGACATTATTACAAATATTCTTACGTGTGAGATTGCTAGAATGACAATTTGAGAACATAACATACATACATGTTTCAAGAATTTTTAATGAAGTTGCTAAATCATATGCTAACTATGTGTTAGATTGGCATTTGTTTCATAGACCATAAGCATGTCACAAACGTACATTTTTACACACATGTAAATAAATAAAATCAATCATCATAAAAAAATTTCATTAAACATCCAACATGTGACGTCATAATACAAAAAAGGGGCTTTTGAGCCACCAAAATATAATACACGGTAGTACAAAAATGAATCACTCTCAGGTCTCTAAGCCTGTGGAGGAGGAGGGGGGTTCTAATCATGGTAGCACACCATGGCTCTAACTAGTCATTAGAATAACTGAAACCATGCTCATGGTACACCAACCACCTGGCGCTGCATGGCCTTAAGCAAGTCCTCGACTTGTGCAATGGGTACCCTGTGTGTCAGGCGTACAAAGTTTGTGTGGATTCTTTTGAGAAACCGTTCTGCATCCACACCCATGATGTCATCTCCTCTTCCCCTCCATCTATGATGAGGGAAATTGTTAGGCTACCGTGGTCCAACATCTGCATACACATGATAGATTGTCACTATGTGTCGTCACACAAAAACATGTCTTTTGAGTCAATATATCAAAAAACACAAAAAAAATTTATAATTCAAAAAACTTAAAAAGAGGGTTTGGGATTCATTACCCATATCACCATATGATGCTCTTGGTGGTAGGGACATGTCTGAATCTCCTTTTCCCTGCATATGCATAGTCATCGATGGCAATGATTTACTGCCGCCACCATGGAAAGAAGTCAACTGGGTAGGGGTTAAACACCTTACCTCCGCTCGGTCTACGCATAGCATCTACCCAACATTGTTGGGATGGATCTTGAACCCCATGTGGAGAAACTTCAACTCTAGGGCTTAGACTTGGTACATGCTCAAAGAAGAACTGCTCAGTATGCTGCTAAAACCAAAGTTTCTCACCCTACCCATCTTACAGTCACTGAGTTGCTGCTTCATGTTACTCAACAACGTAGTGGTCTAGTCGTAAACTGTGGGTCTCATGTACTCCACTGCATAGAACATTAATGGCCGCGAGGCCTGGTGGAGTGATGCTAGACCAACTATCCTATCAAGTGCCAATAATATGGCCTTCAGTCTTAGTACCTAGATGGAGTTTGTCAGGATTTGACTCCCAACCTTTTTCGTGTCTAAAAAATAGTATACTACAATGTACTCATCAATGGTGAGGCCACCTCTAGTCTCGTGAGAGCGTAGGTTCACCACCTCTCCCCGTCGGGATAATCCTATAATGAGGTATATGTCCTCCAACTCTACAGTGAGGGACATCCTATCGATATGAAAATACTCTGAGTCTATATCCTAGTAGTCTACTAGCATCTGCAAGAGTCATGGTTTGGCCCTAAGGCTTCCAAGACACCAAAACTTGTATAGCCCACATGCACGTAGATATTGTTGAGACATTAAGTCACTCCAAATAGCTTCTTCTACATCTCCATGTTCCCTCTCCGTCCATTCTAGAACCATACTGCACATTAAAAGTAGTTTTTGGTCATAAGTTTACCTTAAAAAACCTTGTGCATGGCCGCATACGCAATTTTTTACAAAACAACGGCGTATGTACACAATTTTGGGAGGTTTTTCCACGTATAGCCAGCCCTAAATGCAAAAAAAGACCCAATATCTGCATGGGCCGAATCGACTATTTTAGATTGGCTTAAAAATCAAAATTGACCATGGAAATTGAAAAAATTTACATGAAAATGGAAGAGGAGGATATGAGAAGTTACCTAGAACAAACGGTGTCGAATTTCTCCGGATGAAGCTCCTGGAATTCGTGTTGGAATTTTTGAGCTCAAATGGGTAAAAATTTCAAATGATATGAAATTTTTGAATGTTTTACTATTTATAGAATTTTTTTGAAATTTTTGAAATTTTTTACCCTGTTTCAATTGTTTTGAATTGTTTCTGACCATTTTGGATGGTTTTGGACTAAAATGATGATGTAGGAGTCCATTTTGAGCATCGTTTGGACCGTTGTTTTGACCCGTTTGTGCTGATTTAAGGTATTATGTCTAAACTAGCATATAGGTTAGATTTCATAGCCATTTGCACTTTGCATGGCCTTATGAATATTTCATGATAACCTTAGGTATGAACCCATTTTGCCTTGTCATGGAACCTTCTTGTTTTTTTAGAAGTGACATGATGTGAATGGTAGAGCTTGATGATACATGGATGCCCTAGTTAGCTCCTGTTTTTCATTTGGTGCCCAG
Source organism: Pseudotsuga menziesii (assembly GCA_001517045.1). Lineage (NCBI taxonomy): Eukaryota > Viridiplantae > Streptophyta > Pinopsida > Pinales > Pinaceae > Pseudotsuga > Pseudotsuga menziesii. The sequence continues at coordinate 74,304 of LPNX010254075.1, read as the reverse complement.
GCTGGCATTTTTCCTTTAGAGTGTGGGAGTCCTTTGCATAGTAGCGCCATGTCTTTGCACAAGAGCCTCATACTTCTCTTAATGTTTTTGCTGACCTTCTTCCCCCAAGACTCCCATATATCAAGTTGTAATTGCATTATCATGAGTTTTTCCTTACTAAGCCTTATGTCGGCTTCCCTAACTTTGATTATCAGCTATATAGCCCGAGCTTATCTCATGTCTAGCCATGCAGAGCCATTTTTTATATCCTTTGTAGCTTGATTCCCCATTTTTTTCGAGAGAGGAATTTCCCCTGAGTGTCATTATCCTACACATGTATCCTTTCATTGAGAATAGGTATGTTCCACTACTTGGAAATAGTTTGTTTTCCCCTTGACACTTGTCTCCTCCTAGTCTGTAACTATAAAGCACTTTTATTTCTTTTCAGGCTTTTCAAAATATTTGAAAAAGTACAAAAAAAAATCAAAAAACCAAAAATCCGGATAAGAAAAGATGTTATCTTTGGCAGAAGTCGAGTCATGTTGTCTTCGAACAGAGCACTGTATATCACATCCATTGGTTAGGTTAATAGTTTGACTTTAGGAGCTGTACTCATTTCTCTGAGTTTATCTCCACCATCTGGTTCAGCTTCTAGTCCCTATGGATCCTCTGTCGATGCCTACTGTGTCGCAGAGATGTACCAGTTTTTGTATATCAAGTCTATTCTGCCTACATTCAGTCACCATTTACCTTTATTTTCTTGTTTGAAGGAAGTTTAAACCTGAGTCGACCATTCCTTAGTTATCTTGACTTTGCATATCGGCCATTCCCGGTACTGATACTGGTTTGTGCACATTATGATTGAGTCCTTCCACATTATACAACTTTACTAAGTACCTCATTTTGGATGATGGGGGATGCCTTAATTCCCTCCTTCCAGTAAATTTCATCCCATCGACTTCAAATAATTTATTCTGGGATAGGAATCTAGAGTCATTTTGAGTGCCTTGAGACTTGCAGTCATCAGTGGAAGGTTCTCTCGCCATCGACAGTTTTGGGAATACATTAATGTTCCTTGATCGATGGATCCTTTCAAGTGTTCGATCTCAACACATTTATTCACACTTATTAGTTTTCACTCTAGTACCTTGATTCCCATTTTCATTATTGGTGGGTGATATCATGTACGTTAACGATATACATCAATGACCGGTAATCAGACGATGGACTACTATGTTCAACCTCGACACCTCTATTCACATAGTAGGACATGTACTCATAGCGTATTATGTAGAAGACCTTCTAGATTGGCGGAATTTCATATATGGTACCTCCTTGATCGTGCTAGTGTTCATGAGATTTGAGCTCTTGTGACTTGATTCCAGTGTATGTTAGATATCTTCAGCCATTATGGAGATCTTGATCCGTTGTTTATCTTCAGCTTTCATGGAGATCATTATCCTTTGTATACCTTCACCATGGAGATTTTGATCTATTTATATTGTACATGGCGATGACCACACGTTATATTTTGTATCATGCCTATTCATGGCCATTGTACTCTTATGTATCCAGGACTGCTATATGTACTTGCAGTTATGTGCAGAGTTTGATTTTTGTATTATATTGTTGGATGGATGGTTCTTCATCACTCCACTTCTAGGATGGACTTATAATGTATTTTGGCCATTGTATCACCTCTTTGACCTCACACATTAGGGGGAATCTGTTACAACTAATTTTACCACACATCGTGGATCACACCTTTATGGCCTTCCCTATCCCTCTACAGACTCTTTGGACCCCATGGACCATTTTTGCACCTTTGATGTTTCCAATATTATCCTTAAAAACATGTATTATTTTCCATATGCGAATTTTAAACCTATTCTCGTGTATGTATGTGGATATGACCCTCAAACCCATGTACATCGAGATGTGTGCAAAAGGCCAAATAGTTTTGGAGTTATCCTTGATGTGGATCTGAGTCACTTGTCTCTTGGCCTTCCATATTCCTTGAGATTGCTCGGAATTGACCTTCCATTGAAGCACTATATAAGGAACCCTTTGGATACATTGAAAGGGAAGGAAATAAAGAGCAAGATAACTATAGTTCATTGTTTCCGGAGCTTATACTTGAGTCTACATCCCTTTGTCCCTTGGAGCACTTTGTGTTCTTCCCAAGCTTTCCTTTTCTTGTGAGCTTGCTATCGAGAGATGGAGGATTGAAGTGGTGGAGGCCCAGGTGGAGGACTCAATTTATTCAATTCATAGACTGTTGATGTATATGTAACTTCGAAATGTATTCTTCTATGTATCTTATATATTGTAACTCGATGTTTATTTCGGGATGTTTCAATTATGTATTTGAGTCATGTTGTCATGCCCCAATGTTCCGATCAGGAGGATTAATAATGTAAACAAGTCTTGTCAAGTCATTGTTAAAGTCCCCACAGTTTCAGGGCATTAGAGTTATTATACACTCATTAAGGTGTAGGCTCTGGTAAGTAATTGTTAAGTTGGGCTGACATGATTGAGTGCACTTCAAGTGAATAGAAGAATATAAATAGAGAGTGAGACTCTCTATTTATCACACACATCATCACTCACTCAAGTGTGGCGCACTAGTGAAGAAGGAAATACTGGGACTAGACAGAAGAAGAAGACTACTATTGTTTTGGGAGATCTCTTACTGTTTTGGTGCTGATTCTATCTCTAAGGAAGTTGCGGGGTTTTCTCCTTTATGGTTTCCCTGAGGAAAACTCTTTGTGTCTCTTGTCTCTTGTGATGTTCTTATGTTTTATTGTTGTGCTTGTTATTCTCTCAGTGAAAAGATCCTAAGATCATAATGCTAGCTTATTTGATGAAAAACTAACATGGTATCAGAGCTAACCTGAGAAGAAGACATTGTGTAGCTATAGAAGCTAGGGATTCTTATTTTCTGGGTCTCTCTACACAATCTATCAGCAAAATTATGCTAGGATGACTCTCCATTGAAGGGCGAATCTTTCTGTTGAAGCGGAATTTGATTTTGAGCATTTTCAGTTTTCGATGCGGAAATTAGGGCTTTCTACAGAAGAGGAATTTTTGGGTGAGACCAGAATAGGATTTTTCTCCTCATCAAAACTAAATTTTAGAGACCTGGATCAATAATTTTGGTTGGGTGAGACACCGGGAAAGTCAAACCCTAGTTTGACCCCAAGCTAGGAAAAAACCTAAATACTAAAACTGATAAATTTTGGTACATTTTCTATATTCCATGTTTTTCGAAGTCTCAGAAGCTGAAAATTGCAAGGGCCAACGATAAAATCCATATGAACACTGTGTCCAAAACTCAGCCTCAGATTCGCTATATTCTAGGAGATATGATCCCTCCACGTTAGGGTTCCAGCCTCTTCCAGAATTCATCCTTAAACATGACACCTGGGGAGAAGTGCAATATATTGGGATACAGAGGTCCAAATGGAATTGCTGAAGATGTTCCATAAATTTCATGGAATTTAATTTATGTGGTCCAAATATCAGACTTAGAAAATCAACTAGTGACACGTGTCATTCCATACAACGTCGCTGTTCTAAACTGTCCTGTAACAGGTCACCTTGGGAAAAGGATCATAAATCCCAAATGGTGAAACCAATTCTGATGAAACCTATGGTGTTGGATCAGGGACATGCTATTTTACCTCAATGTGAAATTTCAGACACATAGGATCATTAATTTCAAGGATATTACAGAAACAGTAACAGGAATTTCTACAAAAGAAATTGGAAAATTAGGGCTTCCTGTTTCGGGAGCTTCCCTCCACTGTTTTCAGAAAAGGAGTACATTGGAAAGCTCCATTTAAAGAGATCTATCTGTCTATCAAATCAGATCTAAAATATTCCAAGTTTTGAAAATTAGGGTTTATGTGACAAACCCTAGATCAGCCAACTACAGAACCAAGATAGACACCTAAAATTGGTAAGATCTAATCCTTTGCTATTTTCATTTGAGGTTCTCATTTCAAAGTGATCTATCACATCAGCTTGATGATAAGATTGGTGAAGTTGACAAATTCCAAGCCTAGAAGTATATGATCTCTCTAAAGAAAATGGATTGGACACCTACATGAGTATAGAGGTTCCAGTTCCAGAGGGAGATGAGGCTAGAAGCCTTACACAAGAAGAACCTGGTCAAGTCCAAGAAGATCATTGTTGATTCAGTCACGAATCAACTTGTACCACAAGTGTCTCCCCAAAGACACTGAAGATGTTTGATTCCTTGACCAAACTATTTGAAGGGAAGAACATACATCAGAAGATGACCTTAAGAAATAGTTGAAGAATGTGAAGATCCAGAATGTAGAGACCATGTTGTCATAAGAGTCTCTCAAATCAAAGAACAACTTGAGGGGGTAAAAGAAGAAGTGAAGAATGCAGAAGTGGTGATGGCCACCTTGAATGGCCTCCCAGGATAATAGGATTCATTCATGTGAGGAATGTGTGCCAGAAGGAAGTGATTACTTTCAATAGACTCTGGAAAGAGAACTCACAAGAAAAAGAAGCTCGAGAAGAGAAGGTGGGAGCAATTGAAGATCAAGCTCTTACCATCCAAAGAAGATCCCTCAAGCGATGAGGAATATGAAGATCTAAACTCTTGAAGCACCTCTTATCCTCCTTAGCAACGATGTTATCATGAACGAAGAAGATGACAAAGCTGAAGGCTCAAGAAGCAGTGTACCCATAAAACAAATAAAGATAAGTATTCAATTGTCATTTCATGATATTGTTTTGTTATGAATTTGTTTATATTCAATTGATGTATTATGCATGATAGGATGTTTTCATTAATGACAGTATAATACTAATATGCATGTGATGGGTAAGTAGCTCATGGTGCTATACAACTCTCCATTGCTACTTATCTAGAATGAAACCTCTTTTCTGACATATTGGATTAGTGCACAATCTCAATGTTGTCTTGGTAGAGATGGAAGGCATCTAGAAAGTTTCAGTGAGATATGGATGAATGTTGTATTGGCTAAAGTAGTTGCATGATCATATATTTATGCATAATTATTTTCCAAGTATGAATATTCTTTATGAAATTTTCTAACCATACAAATGCATTTGACTTGTAGGAAAGATCGTATACATAATCACCTGCAAGCAAAGAAGAATGAATACTTGTTTCGAAGAATAAGTGACGACAGTTCAAAGACAAAGAATAATATGATGAGTGCAGTGACATCATTGATGCAGAATCTTCTAGCTATGAAGAAGTAACCAAGAAGACCAGTTCAAGAAGAATGATGTCTAGGATGCAGTATAGAGACTTGAAGAGAAGTTCGTAGTTCCATCATGTAGCAGATGGAAACATCGTGGGATACAAAGCAAGGTTTGTAGTACGAGGCTTCTCACGAAAAGAAGACATAAACTAAGAAGAGATATTTGCAGCCACTGGAACTGAAGTCACATGACATGCATAATCATGTGTGCAAATGAAATAAGGCCTTGTACGAGTTCAGAAGACACCCATGGGATAACACATACATGATGAGCTTGACAAAGATCGTAACCTTTGCTACAAGGTTGATAAAGGATCACAAGCTCACAGATGGATGTGAGAATAACTTTTGAAAAAGTTCAAAATAGAGGATCTTGGTATCCAATGATCCTAGATGGATACTACTTGTCACTTTAGTATAGAATGTTTCAGTGCATAGAGTATAGAAGACAGAGGGAGTATGATGCTTCACTTCAGAGGGAGTGACTACAGAAGATCCTAAGGTTTGACATGATATGACAGGATGGATAGATTACTGATGACTCTAAGCTTTACTAAGAGTAAAGTGGATTCCAACCTTTGCTTCAAAGTTGAAGGTGGAAGACCAGTGATGCTCCTGTTATATGTTGATGCACTATTTTCTAGGCATGGAGGTGTGGACAAGGGAAGTATGCAGTAGAGATCCTGAATAGGCTCAGGATGATGGACTGCATGACCACACCTATGGCATCGAACCTGAAGCTATTGAGTGATGCTTCATCAAATTCAGTTGATGCTACAATGTATCATCAGATGATTGGGTCATTGATGTACCTGATGAACACGAGACCAGACATTTGCTTTGCTGTGAACACCTTGAGCTAGTACCTGACAGATTCGAGAAATGTTCACTTGATTGCTGCAAAGCATATTCTAAGGTACTTGAAGGGTACAATTGATTATGGGCTCAAGTATGATGCGAATCAAAAGATTAACCTAGAAGGTTATGTTGATTCAGATTGGGCAGGCAGTGCCATTGATAGGAAGAGTACTTCAGGGTGTTGCTTCACTATGGGATCAGGTGTGATCTCTTGGTTTAGCAGGAAGCAATCCTGTGTGGCACTGAGTACAGCTGAAGTAGAGTATGTCACAGCTTGTTCAGCTAGTTGTGAGGCAGTATGGCTGTGGAAGCTACTATCTGATATATTTGATCTCCATTTGGATGCTACTTGTATACATTGTGACAACCAGAGTTGGGTGAAGTTGTCAGAGAATCCAGTCGAGATCAAGTATCACTATATCAAGGATATGGTGCAGAGAGGAACAGTGAAGCTCCAGTATGTTGCGACAGAGGAACATATAGCTGATGTATTGACAAAGCCATTTGCTATGATAAAGTTCGAGTACTTCAGGGAGAGACTTGGTGTTCTCTAGATCGAGGTTTCCTCCAAGGGAAAGTGATGAGTCCCATAGCCATTCTGACATGGTGAGAGGATTGGTTCCTTCCATGGTCAGATGTAAGGGCTGAGCCATTCTATCATGGTGAGAGGATTGGTTCCTTATATGTCAGATATGAGTACTGAGATCTATAGCCATTCTGATGAGTAGGTCAGATATAAGGGCTGCGCCATTCTGTCATGGTGATAGGGTTGCTCCCTTCCATGACAGATATGAGTGTTGGCCATTTTTTCGATTAGGACAAATGTAAGGGCAATTGCCATTCTAGGAATGGAGGCACCTGGTCAGTTACCAGGATCACTCAGTATAGGACTGAGTAGCCATTCTGATGTGATAGAGGGATGTGTTCCCACTTGATCAGATGTAAGTCTGAACCATTCTGTCATGGCTAAAGGATTAAGTTCCTTCCATGTCAGATGTGAGTGTTGGCCATTCCGACGAGTAGGTTGGATATAAGTGCTGTGCCATTCCGACATGGTGAGAGGGTTGGTTCCTTCAATGGTCGGATGTAAGGGCTGTGACATGGTGAGAGGATTGGTTCCTTCCATTGTCATTCATATGTGGATGCCACATCTGGTTTGAAAAAGGACTAGCTCTGTGATGCCTCATCTAGTTTGAAAAAGGACTAGCTCTGGGAAGAATCATCTAGTTTGAAAAAGGACTAGCTCTGTGTAGATGCCTCATCTAGTTTGAAAAAGGAATAGCTCTAGGAAGACTCATCTAGTTTGAAAAAGGAATAGCTCTAGGAAGACTCATCTAGTTTGAAAAAGGACTAGCTCTGTGTAGATGCCTCATCTAGTTTGAAAAAGGACTAGCTCTGGAAAGACTCATCTAGTTTGAAGAAGGACTAGCTCTGTGTAGATGGCTCATCTAGTTTGAAAAAGGACTAGCTCTGTGTAGATGCCTCATCTAGTTTGAAAAAGGACTAGCTCTGGGAAGACTCATCTAGTTTGAAAAAGGAATAGCTCTGTGTGGCTGCCTCATCTGGTATGAAAAAGGACCAGCTTTGAGATGATACATCCAGTATGAAAAAGGACTGGCTCTGTAGAACTTCCTATGATGAGAAGATTCATGAGATAGCACTAGGGATGATCTAGATCGAGTGATGATCGAGATCCAGTAATGATGATCCAGCAGTGATGATCCAGATCGAGTGATGATCCAGATCTAGTCCAGTGATGATGACCTAGATACGGTGAAGATGACTTGAAGAAGAGATGATCCAGCTGATACAGAGAAGAAGACCAATGCTGAAAATTGTGTCGAAAGAATACCTTCCTAGTTAAGAGGGAGTGTTAATGTATATGTAACTTCGGAATGTATTCTTCTATGTATCTTATATATTGTAACCCAATGTTTATTCCGGGATGTTTCTATTATGTAATTGAGTCATGTTGTCATGCCCCGATGTTCCGATTAGGAGGATTAATAATGTAAACAAGTCTTGTCAAGTCATTGTTAAAGTCCCCATAGTTTCAGGGCACTAGAGTTATTATACACTCATTAATGTGTAGGCTCTAGTAAGTAATTGTTAAGTTGGCCTGACATTATTGAGTGCACTTCAAGTGAACGAAAGAATATAAATAGAGAGTGAGACTCTCTATTTATCACATACATCATTCACTCACTCAAGTGTGGTGCACTAGTGAAGAAGGAAATACTGGGACTAGATAGAAGAAGAAGACTACTGTTGTTTTGGGAGGTCTCTTACTATTTTGGTGTTGATTCTATCTCTAAGGAAGTTGCGGGGTTTTCTCCTTTATGGTTTCCCCGAGGAAAACTCTTTGTGTCTCTTGTCTCTTGTGATGTGCTTATGTTTTATTGCTGTGCTTGTTATTCTCTCAGTGAAAATATCCTAAGATCATAATGCTAGCTTATTTGATGAAAAACTAACATAGACGTGCCGATAGAGGTTGTCACTATTGTAATATCTTTTTTATATTAATAGAAATATCTTTTCCTGTCCAATAATGTGTATTTAAATGAGAATTGAATCCATGGATGCTTTTAAATGCTTATATGGTATTGATTATATATGCTAGAGTAGGTATAACACCATCATATAAAATGGTTGTCTTGTTTGCTGAATGTTGAGAGAGAAAATTGCTAATACAAGCGAGAGTGGAAAATCTCAATGGGGATCTACATCAAACGTCCAGAATAAGGTATGTTTTGAGATCCTTTAGTGTTAGATATTTGGTTTCTCATATATATGGGAAAGGATTGATTTCTATGGTTACTCTGTCTTTTGTCGTACCCCAAGCCATAGGAATTTTTCTCCGTAACAATGAACTCGTGGGTCAACAGTGGCATATGGTTCTTGTGTTTTCTTGTCCATGTAAGAAAAACTCGACATCCCAAAACTGGGTGCTCTATCCAATTCAAAATTTCCCATACTCTTCCCCTTCCAAGCAATAACTAGCTCAACCACTTTCTGGAAGAATAAATGGTTGGGAAGAGGAGATAAGAAAGATGGTAGTCGACAGTTCTGATGGGTTCTCCCCATGACACATGGTTTTTCCCCAAAATTGCTCAAGGTTAACATTCCCACCCCGTTATCCTTTGGAAAATCATGCCCCCATCTCATTATTTGTTGCATTGACATAGCTAGCTATGGGTTTCCATTAATTTTCATATTTACATGATGTTTACAAATGTGCTTGACTTAGCACATAAACCATAGGCATCAACCATGATCAACTATATACCAAAAATTAATCAATGATAGGGCCTTGGTCTTGAGCTCCTGGTCATGATTCGATATTATGTTTACATCATATAAATTAATGCAACGGGGTCAAAATTGGGGTGTTATATTCCCCTCCCCCTTCAATAGCACTGTCCTCAATGCTTACAAAATTTGAACAAAATGCTACACTAGAATGGCCTCAGTGCTCCACAGAATTGAACAAAAATGGATGTGCCAGTCGCATGGCATCCTCCAGCTCCCACGAAGCCTCTTCAGGACCGTAGTACTACCATTGCACCTTTACCTATCCTATGGCTCAATTCCAGAGCATGGTGACCTTCCCATCGAGGATACGCATTGGCTAGATTCAGAAGTCTCCCTTGGGTTCCACTTGAATCACATCCCAATTTATCACATGGTTAGGGTCATGTATATATTTCTTAAGACATGAGCCCTAGTGCTAGCAGGAAATGCAAGTCTATATGCAACTGGACCTATTCTTTCAAGCACTTCAAACGGCCCACAATATCTTTGTGACAACTTGGCACAACTCCCAAGCTTCAAGGAACTCTTCTTTTCCCTCACTTTGAGGTAAACATGATCCCCAACACTGAACTATCTGTTCAACCTAAGCTTACCATCATAGCTTTTCTATCTGTCCTGGGCTGCTTTCAAAGTTTGCCTGATCTTTACAACCTCTTGCTCCATTTCCTTGAGCAATTTTGGACCAATCACAACCTTGTTCACTGGATTATCCCAAGTCACTGGTGTTCTACACCTCTTGCCATACAAAGCTTCATATGGACTCATCCCCAAGGACGCTTGCTATCCATTATTATAGGAAAAATATACCAAGTGTAAATAATCTTCCCACTTGGTTGGTTTGTCCATCACATACATGCGAAGCATGTCTTATAGCACTTGATTAACTCTCTCTGTCTACCCATCAGTCTAAGGATGGTAAGCAGTGCTGAAGTTCAAATTTGTACCCAAATCCACAAACAACCCCTTCCAAAAATTGGAGGTGAACTTGACATCTCTGTCATAGATTATTGCCTTAGGAAATCCATGCAATTTGAAAATCTCTTTCATGAGGATCTTTGCAATGTCACCGGTCTTATGCGTAGAATTAGCCGGTATTAAATGTGCTTCCTTCATCAATTTGTCCACCACGACCATGATGGAATCATGTTGTCTCCAATTCATTGGAAATCCTGTAATAAAATCCATGGAAATAACTTCCCATTTCCATTTTGGAACTGGCAAAGGATGCAACAAAATTCCAGGGTGTTGATGCTCAACCTTTACCTGCTGACATTTCATGCACCTAGAAATGTATTCAACCATGTCCTTTTTCATTCCTAGCCAAAATTACTACTTTCTGGTTGTAGCAATTATGTTTTGATATTCTGGGTGACCAGAATATGGAGCTTGATGAATCTCGTCCATAACAAATCTCCTCAAATCTGCTACCTTTGGAATGTAAATTTTTCCTTTATAAGTAAGAAGTCCATCTTCTTCCAATTCATATCCCTCATATCTCCTCTCAAGACTTTGCTGCTGCAATTTGTCTTTTAATTGCACATACATTTCATCTCTAGCAGTATGATTAGCAATCATGCCACCTCAAATCTGATTGGCAAATACTAAGAGATGCCACATGCATTTCCTGCACCTTCCTGCTGAGTGCATCAACTACGTTATTCTCTTTTCCTTTTATGTGTTTGATTTCAAAATCAAACTCACATAAAAAATCTAGCCATCTAGATTGCCTAGCATTCAGAGTAGGCTGATCAAATAAATAATTCAAACTGTAATGGTATGTCCTTAACTCAAATATTCTGCCCATCAAGTAATGCCTCCACATCTTCAGAGCATGTACTATGGCTGCAAGTTCTAGATCATGAGTAGCATAGTTCTTCTCACGATCCTTCAACTTTATGGACTCATAACATATCACGTGGTTTTCTTGCATAAGGAATTCTCCAAGCCCTTGACCACATGCATCGGTACACACAACAAAATCTTTGTCTGGGTATGCAAATTTAAGAACCGCTGCACTGGTGAGAAGATTATTCAACCGTTTGAAGCTTTCTTCAGACCTCACTGTCCATTCAAAATTTATCCAAGTGATGGCATGTGCAAACTTGGAGAATCCTTCAATGAATCTCTTGTAGTATCCTGCAAGTCCCATAAAATATCTCACATCTGTCACATTTCTTAGAGTAGGCCAATTCATAATGGCTTCAATCTTTTCAGGGTCCACTGATATACCCTCTTCTGAGATAATGTGACCCAAGTACTGAATTCTATCTCTATAGAAGTCACACTTGCTCAGCTTCACATACAACCGATGCTCCCTAAGCAATTGTAATGTCAATCTTAAATTCTCTTCATGTTCTTCCTCATTCTTGGAGTAAACAAGAATAAACTTGTCCAAATACCTGCTGAAGACACTATTAATAAGGAACATAAATGTAGCTGGTGCATTTGTGAGACCAAATGGTGCCACTACAAACTCATAATGTCCATACCTTTTTCTAAAGGTTGTCTTATGAATGTCTTCATCCTTGATTCTCACCTGATGGTAACCCGACCTCAAGTCAATATTGGAAAATACCTTTGCTCCTCTCATTTGATCAAAGAGGTAATCAATCCTAGGAAAATGATACTTGTTATTTACTGTGACTTTGTTCAACTGTCTGTATCCAAAACAGAATCTGAGTGTACCATCTTTCTTCTTTACAAACAGAATTGGTGCTCCCCAAGGAGACACGCTGGGTCTGATATACTTCTTCTCCAACAACTCTTGCAGTTGCATCTTCAGCTCTAGCATTTCTGGTGTACTCATTCTGTAGGGTGTCTTGGACACTAGTGCTTCTCCTGGCACAATTTCAATGGTGAAATCAATGTTCCTCTTTGGAGGAAGCCCTAGAATCTCATCAGGAAACACATCCTTGAATTCCTGCAACACATGAAAGTCCTCCAACCTAGGAGTTTCATTCTCTGGTGTGTAACAAACATAAAATAAGATAATAATTAAATAATTAATAATTAAGTTAACTAATTTAAGTTATGAAATGAGGCGTCTCCTCAACATTAAATTCCCAAGACATATTTAAGGAGGTCCTCCAGTGCTGCATAAATCCTAGGGACGACCCTTGCTACTTGACCCACTGTTTCTGCCTCTTGAATGTTGTAAGCTGGCCTTGCACTCTCATTATTGAGTGGACAATTCCTGTGCATGTGGGGTCCTCCACATCTCCAACATTGGAGTGGTTCTCTGTTTTGCTATGGATCTCTTGGTTTCTCTCCCACCACTCTAGCTGGCTTCTTTTCAGCTTGGAACGGTTACTTCTGCTGATTCCTGAAGCTAGAAGGTTTGAAACCTTTCTTATTTTGGTCAGACTTCTCATTCTTCTTGTCTTTCCATGACTTATGGTAATTGTGTTTTCCTTTGCTTTTCTCATAGCAATACTTAGCCTTCCTAATAGCTTCTTCAAGAGTTCTAGGTTCATAAAACTCGATTCTTTCTTTGTAATACTGAGGAAATCCACTCAGAAAACGCTGGAACTTCACTTTTTCATCTTTGATGTACCTGACATACCTCAACAGTTCTAGGAACTTATTCGCATACTCTTCTATGGTCTTCTATCCCAATCTTAGCTCATGGAATTCTTTGATCTTGTCATCATAATACCAGCCAGAGAGGTATTTCTTCTTAAAATACTTCTGGAACTATTACCACTTAAGTCTTCTTTCACTAATCCTCCTTACTTGCTTGAACTACTCCCACCAAATGGATTCCCTTCCATTCAAACTAAATATGGAAACCCTTGCCTTCATGTTCCCTGAATAATCCTGAACTTGGAAGTACTTATTTATCCCAAGAAGCCAAGCTTTAGCTTCTTGTCTAGTATTTACCTTGCATCAAATGTAGGAGGTGTTACCACCTAAGTTGTACTTAGTGGTTTTTTATTAAGTGAGCCTGGTGAACTGGACAAGGATAACTTGTTCGGACTTTAGAAGACCTCCAGTCTTGCTTCTGGGAAGCTTTGCTGTACTATGTCACATTTTCATACCCCATGGGGAAACTGTAATAAATTTTCTATCATGATAGTGTCTGTAAAAGACTCGGTCTCTTATACTTTATTTGTCAATCTGATTGGCCCAGGGTGTTTTTTCCATTGGTTATTCTTGGTTGTTAAATAAACGACTGATAATTTTTGAGTTTTTCACTCCATACCTCCAAAGTTGGGGTGGTCGGCTTGGAATTTAGGCCTATTGAGGTTATTAGAGTCTATGTGTCAATGTATAAACATGGTAGGAATCATGGTCGAGTGATACGAACATGTCTAAGTCCCCCTAGGTTTTTTCAACTTTTTTAAATTTTTAATTTTTTCAGTGTTTTTTATTAAAATGTAATTTTTCCAAAACTTAGGATATTTTTTAATAGTTTAATTGGAAATATTGGTTTTGTAATAAAAGTGGGCCAAATAATTAGTTTCATTCATGTAGTTGCTCATTTTCAAGCTAAGAGCACCATGTAAACCCATGGACCCACTTTTTCTAGGTTTTGAGTGATTTTCCATCTCTCAGGTCATAAAACCCCAAAAATCAATTATTGATTATTTGAATTAATAAATTGATGAATAATGGAGCAAATCCAAAATCCTAGATTAGTGGATTCTCAGCCGATTTGATTGAAATCAGTTAGATCTGAACCAGATTGACTGGATCTAACAAATCCTTGACTGAAGCAGGTGATCTGGACAGATCTAGAGTTGATATTCAACATCATTTATGGGGAATTGCACCCTCTCTCTCTCCTCCACACGTGTGGGCTCTCCTGGAACCTCTGTGGATTGATGTGTCAATATGTGGGTTGATGTGTCAGCTCAATCAACCTCCCGATTGACAAGTAGGCTCAGTTCGGCTTCAGATCAGCATTGATTAACTCTCCTTCAGCTGCAGTGGTCTGTATCCTTGGAATTTGCGCCCCCCCAGGATGGATCTCCTTTTTTTGTATAAATAAAGCTCAAGCTGCCTCTTCCAACCTAGTTAGAGTTGTATTAAGGATCTGTTGCCATTTTAATACTGCTATATTTTTATTGTGAATAAAGAAGCTTTGGAGGCTGTTAGGTCATGATTTTGTCTTCCTTAGTTTTATGCTTTTATTTATGTTTTTGAACCTTGCTAGTATTTTTGCTTCTAGGAAATTTTGTTTATAAAGGTTAATTTTGAGTTCAAGCTTTTAGTTTTCATCATTTTGATTTTTCTTATTTTTAAGCTTGCTTTTATAAATTTTGCTTAGAGTTCATTCTTGAAGGGTTCTACAAGGTATATATGGATTAAATGGTTTCATAAATGACACTAAGGTCGAGATTAAGCATATAAACCAAGTCCTAAACCTTATTAGTGACTTAATTGTGTGAAATTATGTGTTTCGACTTTCTTGTAGCGCACGAGTGAAATTAATACACTAGAGCACTACAAGAAAGTCACAAATGCCAAAATCATCATTTTTTAGTCTGATTTTTTTGGGTGTCTTGTCCTTGAGGTGTTAATCACATCATTTGTTACCTTTCATACATGTCTTGCATAGTTTATCATTGAAATAGGTGGAAGATCATCATGTGAGGTAGATCATGGTGACTGCATGCAATGCAGGGTGAATGATGACATCAAGTTGAACGAGGCAGAGTTTTCAGGAATATGTTCCTGATCTGAAGGATACGAAGGTATTTAAAGTCATGGTGAGAACATACTACTGAGAAATTGGAGCTTTTACAACTAAATGAGGAATTAGGGCTTTCCAGCAGCGACAGATTGAAGTGATCTGGACAGTTAGAGATAGATGGAATGTGAAATTTGACACCTAACCCTTGAAGAGATCGCATTCCAGCACTTGTATTGATCTTATGAGAAAGTACCCTGCGTGGCATTTTCTAGGGTTTGTTTAATTTGGGGTTTTTTGATAAAATCCATAATATCAAAATTCAAAGGAAGGATATGAGTTTGCTCACATAATAGACTAGGAATGATGAATTATTAACAAATATATCCAAGTATTCATCGTTTAAAATAGTAAAATTCAGAGCAGAACTGTTGGAGGTCCTTGAATTTTGTGATTTGGTCAAACTATTGCAATTTGGTATAGAGGATTCCCTAAACTATGTGATAGGGTAGACTGTGATGATTTGAAGATAAATAGATTGTGGAATAATTGACAGGTGCTGTAAACGATAGTGAAAATGAATAAACATGGAAAAACAAATAGAGCTAAGCCCACTGACCTAAGTTGGATAGATAAATTTCCAGAATGTGCAGAGCTATTTGCAAATGCAGGATGGTTGACATTTTTCAAAAATATTGATGGATATCATGCAGAGGTCTCCCATAAGTTTGCTCAGTGCTATGATAAATACCTTGCATCTTTTGATACTTTGTAGTTCAAATTGACCAAGGAATTGGTAGCTGAGGCAACAAGCATCAAGAATGAGGGAGAATTATGGTTTAAGAAGGTGCCATTCACCTTCAATGCACAAAAGTACTTACTTCCTGGTGTAACTGTAGATTTGGGTAAAGGTGTACCCATTCATAACTTCAAGCCTGAATGGATATAACCCATTAAAGTTTTACAGAGTTATATTAATTGTGAAGGAAGAAATGCCTTTGTTTTTAAATACCACTTCAGATTTCTTCAGCACCTCAGTAATGAGTCCAAGATGAACCTGCCCTTCTTCTTTCTAAAGAGCCTGCAGAAGATGTCTTGCAGAATTAAGGAGCACCAAAATCATACTAAACAATCCATTTTCCACTATGGACTTATCAAACTCATTATAAACACTGTTTTGCAGAGTAGGGGAAAGACTTGGGAGTATTTCCTTTTCTGGTTAGGTTTTCAAAATGGCCAAGAAGGACAGTCTCACAAAAGACAAGTTGATAAAGGACAGACCTTGATCAGAAAGCTCAGGCAAAAGGTAAAGGTCAAAGATGAAGACAGGATTAAATTAGAGGAAGCTTCAGATCATGCAAATGAAGATATTGAATCTAGACAGCACCTTAATGACATTGAAATCAAATATTTACAGTCTCATAATAAAGAGACCGAGCTTGTTGAAAATGACATACCAGCAGAGACAATTGTTGATGAAAAGATTTTACCTGCAGAGAAAATTTCAGGTGAGAAAGAGGATATTGAATTTCAAAGACAAAGTCCAATCACAGTTCTGTCAAAAGATGAGAAATGCCTATTTGAGGATGATAAATTCCCTATTATTGATGCAACTAGGGTTTGTACTAAAAAGGAATTTCATAGCCAGGATGATGAGGTAGAATTACCAAAGAGAAAGAAACTAAAAGTTGTTGAATTTGCCTCAGTTACTCATCAGGGAAAAACTTTCAAAATGTTGGGGGAAATTGCTCCTGTGTGGAGACCAAAAACCAGACCTAGAAACAAACTCAGATTGAATATGAAGAAGTTGTTGAACCCTAAAATGAACAAAGGAAGACTAACAATGATAGATGATTCCTCATCTAATGAAAAATTGAACGAGAATGAGGGTGACAGTAAAGGTAAAAGGCCAATGGAATCATAGAGAGAGTCTGCCCTTACTGATACTAAACTCTTTGATATATTTCTAGAGGTATGAAGTTAAATGTTGCAGGAACAACAAGAAGGTGAGATAAAGGCTTCTCACTCAGAAAAGAAGGTGATGGTTGAGGAAAAGGTTCCATGTGAAGCTGAGACTGAAGAAAACCTAAGTTTTCCTGAAACTTCTATAGAATTATTACCAGAAGATGAAGAAATTTATAAAGGATTAAACATTCCATGGCTTCCAAATGAGATGCAAAGGACAGCAGGAAATAAAGCCTTTGATTCAGAAAAAGAGAATTTACAGAGGAGTGTAAAACAGTATAAGTATCAGGTGGAATATATGCAGGAGACAAATGATGGCTTGGTAATGGCAAATAGAAGAATCAGAGAGGATCTGGATGAGGTGATTAGCCACTATCAAGAGCTAATTGCAATTTCAAGAGAGGCATTGAAAAGGAAGAGGAATACAGAAGGTCAATTTACAATGTTGAAACAAACCATCAAGAATTTGCAACAGCAAAATGAAGAACTCACTAGAAAGATTACAAATATGGAAGAAGATCAACTGAAGGCCAGAAGAAAAGCCGAAGCCCTAGAAGGGATAGCCTTGTTAGCTGAAGCAACTAAAGGTTTGTAAAACTTGTTAACATAATCAGTTATTAGTTAGGTTTTGAAGGTTATTTTATTTTTGTAATTATCATTTAGATAAAACTATTTTGATGAATAGGATGAAAAGCAGTTAGGGTTTAGTCCTTAACCAATCATTAGAGGAAATTTCAACTAAAAATGGGCCTTTTAACTTTTATTCAAATTCCATGTCATTATGTGTTAGTCAATGAAATTGCTTTAAATTTGAAATACCGTGTAGGTATTAAACACTTTTTTAATATAAATTTGGGGATAGGTATCATAAAAAGAACTACTTTTTTTGTTTGTATTTTTGACATATCTCCCTGTGTTTTTACTCAAATTTCGATCGGGAGAGCTCGTTGGATGCAGAATTAAATTCCGCATCCAATGAGTACCCACTTGGCATACTTTTGATGGACCCCGCTACCCCAAAAAAAGAAATACCTGAAAAAATGGAATGATGACATCATCATTCCATTTTTTTAGGTATTTCTTGTTTTTGGGGTGGCGGGGTCCATCAAAAGTATGCCAAGTGGGTACTCATTGGATGCAGAATTTAATTCCACATCCAATGAGCTCTCTCTATCGAAATTTGAGTAAAAACACAGGGAGATATGTCAAAAATACAAACAAAAAAGTAGTTTTTTTCTTTTCTTCCTCCAAAATTAATAAATATTATTTTATTATTTTAACTACTATTTTATTAATTCATTTTAGGAGGCCCATTTTGAGTTGAAATTTAATCTAATGTTTGAAGGATAGTATTAATGTATGTCACAAAGAGGATTGATGGTTCGATTTTTTGGCTGGCAAGAGGAGGTCTTCAGACTTGTTTAGAAGCTAAGTAAATGACTCTTATGGGTATTTGAAAGACTGATTATGAAATATATGCTCTATTTACCCTTCACTTTGTTCTCTGGCTTCATTTATAGCTTGTTTTAGCTACTCAATTGGTAATTTCGTTGCTGGTTTAAAGTTTTTATACTTGAAGTGCTTGCCATTTGTGGATGAACCTCAACATTATTTTCTATTGGATAATGGTTATTATGTTATGCATATCAGTTTTTCTATGTTTATGATTTACTATTTATTTGGATTTATGAATGCATTCCCTCTTGTCATCAAACTTCTCAACCAAAAAACCCTAAAAACCCTATTTGTGTTATTGAAATTCTTGGGATTATGTTGGCTTGTTCTCTTGTAGTCTGGGAACAATTTCTGGCATAAACATCTTTGGCGCCGTTGCCGGGGAATGAATTTGAAAACATATTTTTCCCTGGGATACTTATCATTTCACTCGTTTTAAGAGGTGAACTTAAACCAACAAATTTTAAAAGACTACTTGTCACCAATTTGTCACAGTGGTTAATAGGGGAATCAGAACTAGAAACATACCTATTTCACCTTTGCAGTTGGGTGTTTTAGACCTAAAACATATATTGAAAATAGCAAGGAAGATTAGAAGGTATCAATCATTACCAACCCTATGTGACCCTGATCAGTTGGATAGTTCATCACCTTTATCTGTTTTGAGAAAAGGAGAAGAAACTTCACCTTGGTTAAAGCCTATAATTCCTGTTGCCAAATTTCTGTGGTGATAGGTTATTGGTGATGTAATCGGAGAAACCATAGTATCAAAATGATCCTCAATCATTTCGATACTGTGGTTTCTCCGATTACATCACCAATAACCTATAATTCCTGTTAGCAACTTTCAAGTTTTCACTGATCCTCAATCCTTCAAAAAGGAAAAAATAGTATCTCCTGGTAAAATTCCTCTATTTCATTTGAAAGTTGGTAAAACCCCTTTTCAGCCAAGTTCCAGTCAAATCTCTCCATCACCAAAGTCAATCAACCTTAAAATGGAATCCCAAAATCAGCCTATAGATATGATGGACCGAATGGTTGCAGCTAGGTATGCACCATTAGTTTTGCCTCACCCTTTGAATGCACTTCCTGGAGGTGATTATCAGAAATACCTGCCTAGGTTTAATCGACAGGGTGAAACTATAGTTGAAGAGCACTAGGAAGCCTTTCTCAGTTATGCTGATAACCAGAATATTGAAGCTAAGGATGTATGGATGAGGATGTTTGTGCAAAGCCTTGATGGAGATGTCAGAAAATGGTTTAGGGAGTTGCATGCAAATTCTATCACCATCATAGAAGAGCTTCAGAACCTATTCATGAGACAATGGGGTGACACCAAAGATCATACTTATTATATAACTGAATTTCGAGCCCTTAGGAGAAAAAATGATGAAACCATTGCATACTTTTCAAAAAGATTCAATAAAATGTATAGTAGAATTCCTGTAGAAATAAAACCTTCAGAAACATCTGCAAAACTCACATATGCAAATGCTTTTGACCATGAATTTTCCTTACTACTAAGATAAAGAAGGCCTATTTCTTTACTGAACATGCAGGATGCAGTGTTAGAGGTTGAGTCTAATATATTGGCTTCCAATAGATTGAAGAAGGAAAAAACTCAGCAGATGTATGACAGGAAAGGTAAAAAGGAAGCAGTTCTAGGGGTTTCAACATCCCATTCTTCAGAAGGTAAAATTGATGAGATGTCCAAGTTAGTGAAGATTTTGACTGCAAAATTAAACAAGTTAGAACTAGAAAGAAATTGAAGCAAGCCTGTTCAAGAAGGTGAAAGAAACCCTAACAATTAGAACCAATTCAAAAGACAATTTGCTCCTCACTTCATACCTAGAGAATGAAGAAATAATGATATTCAGCGAGAAAGGAGAGAGATTGGGGATCAAAGGGTACCATCACATCTTTAGAACAATGTTGTCGATGAAGAAGAGAATGATGAAGAGCTGTTATTTGAAGACACATATCAGGATATGAACTATTTTGGAGAACAGTTGACTGAGGGTTTTGTCACTGAAGAAGAATTTTTAAATGCAGAATATTATGATGGTGATATGTTTGAAACAGAGGATGATTTGAATCTAAAAATTACTGCTGCAACTGCTGATGTCTATTAGAATGAAGCAAAGAAGACTTCAAATTTGAGTTCAGGCCCAAAACAAGTAGTATAGAACCCAAAGAAGAAGGTAGTTGTACCTGCTAAACAACAATCTGATCCCGTGTCAGAGAAAAAACAAATTCAGGATAAGCAAAAGAAAAGTATGGAGGTTGAAGAGGTAAGTAAAACTATGTAGAATTTTAATCTGGAAAATTAATTGGGCAAAATAAATATTCCTATTCCTTTTACCGAATTAATGAAAAATCCTTCTTACAAAGAATCAGTTCTTAAAATGATTGGTTCAACAAACAATCATCCTCTTTCTGATACAGTGAATCTACAAGAAGAAAATCCTAAGATCTTTATTGGATCAGCTTTGGCTGAAAAAACTGAGAATGAAGCAGGTGCTTCACCTCCTTTTTACTTTACCTTGACAGTCCATGAACAAATGATACATAACTATCTTTTAGATTCAGGAGCATCACACAACCTAATGCCAATGGCTGTCATGGAGGCTTTAGGTCTGAGTATAACAAAACCATACCATGATCTGTATGCTTTTGATTCACGAGCTATGAAGTGTTTGGGTGTGATGAAAGACATGGTTGTTAGTTGGGATCAGTTACCAATGAAAAGTGTGATCATGGATGTGGTAGTAGCAGATATTAAGCCTAAATTTGGGTTACTTCTCTCTAGGTCTTGGGAAAAGAAAGTTGGTGGAACTTTACAAATGGATTTATCATATGCTACTATTCCTATGTTTGGAGGAGAAAATAGAAGGCTATATAGAGAGCTTCAATTTTCCTATATTGTGACAGATGACAAGAACCCTACAAACCATCCTTTATATGTTGTTGATAAAGATTTGGGTACTTGCATGTTACATTTTAGTGATGATGACAATACTGCTGGTTTGTTATAGGTTGAAAAGGAACAACTAGTTAAATGCAGTAAGGAATAAGAAGATGAGCTTTGGCAATTATAATTTGATGGGTCATCTTGCAAAGAAGGTGCTAGAGCAGCGGTTCTTATCATATCCCCTGGTGGTGAAACAGTAAAGCTGATGTATAAATTAGGATTTATTACTATAAACAATACTGCTGAATATGAAGCTTTGCTGTTAGGATTGAAGGCTGCTAAAGATTATGGGATTCAACAGATTTTTGCATATGGGGACTCTGAGTTAGTTGTTCAGCAGGTGAGGAACAACTATCAAGTAAAACAGGATTTGCTGAAAGTCTACTGAAATGAGGTATGGGACATGATCGACAATTATTTTGTAGCTTTTAACATTACTTATATTCCAAGGGATCATAATCAGACTGTTGATTCCTTGGCCTTAGCTGCTACACATTTTAGAATTCCCAAAACCACATAGTTGAGGTATCCCATTGAGATTAGGTACAGACCTTCTGTACCTAATAATGTAAAGTAGTGGAGAGTGTTTGAAGATGACATTGAAATTAAAATTTTTTTGGAGCTTACACATGAGTTTTCTAATTCCCTGATTGATCAAGAAGAAGATGATGAGAATGAAGATGTTGAAGAGATTGTTGAAAATGAAATTGATGGACACAAGATTATTGAACTAAAAGGTAATTTCATCCCAAAAGGTTTGGTACCTTTAGAAAGGATATTTTCAAAATATGATACACCTCTAAATCCCATTGTACAATCTTCAAAAGAGAATGTGGTGAATTGTAACATTGGTACTGCAGAACATCCTAGAATGGTGAAAATTTCGAAAGCACTCACAGCAGAACAGAGAAATAGTTACATTAAATTGTTAAAGGAACATGTTGATGTCTTTGCATGATCTTATGAAGAATTGAGAACACATGATACTAGGATTATACAGCATAAAATACCTTTAAAACTGAATGTTAAACACTTTCGTCATAAATTGAGGAGGATTAATCCAGCCTTGTTTCCTGTTATTGAAAAAGAAATTAAGAAGTTATTAGATGCCAAGATCATTGTTCCTCTTAGGTACTCTTCATGGGTGGCTAATCAGGTTCCTGTTAGAAAAAAGAATGGAGAAATCAGTCTATGTGTTGACTTTAGAAACTTGAATAGATCTTCACTAAAGGATAATTATCCTCTGCCTAAAATTGAGCAAATATTGCAGAAGGTTGTTGGGGCACATAGGATTTCTATGGTTGATGGCTTCTCAGGATACAATCAAATTTCTATGCATCCTGATGATAAAGAGGAAATTTTATGTATGATAAGATTCCTTTTGGTTTAATGAATGCTGGAGCAACTTTTCAGAGGGCTATGGATATATCCTTTGTTGGGGAAAAGGACAATTTTGTGGTAATTTACTTAGATGTTATTACTGTATTTTCACAATTAGATGATGAACATCCAAAACATTTGAAACAAACTTTCCTAAAATGCAGAAAATTTGGTTTGTCCTGAAATCCAAAGAAGTCACACTTTGTTGTACAGGAAGGCAAATTACTGGGTCATTTAGTTTTTGTTGATGGTATAAGGATTGACCCAGAAAGGGTGAAAGAAATATTGAAGATAAGTCTTCCAAGGAGTAAAAAGATGTCCAATATTTTGGTAAAATCAACTTGCTGTGTTGGTTTATACCAAACTTTGTTGAGACTATCAAGAAGATTACAACCATGCTAAAGAAGGATCAAGAAGTCAAGTGGACCACTAAAGAAAAGAACTCATTTTAAAAAATCAAGATGGCTCTTATTGAAGCTCCTGTATTAGTAAGTCCATATTTCACCAGATAATTTCTAACATTTTCCTTTGCATCTGAAGATACACTAGGAGCTGTTCTGTTGCAGAAGAATAGGGATGGTCTTGAGAAACCTATTGCATTCTTCAGCAAAACTCTCAGAGATTCTAAATTAAAATACAACATCTTAGAAAAACAGGCTTACTCTTTGGTAAAAGATTTGAAATTTTTTAGAATCTATGTTTTGCATTCCAAAGTTATTTCATATGTCCCTAATGCTGCTGTAAAAGATGTTTTGACACAACCTGACAGCGAGGGGAAAAGAGGCAAGTGGATTGCTAAAATCATGGAGTATGATGTAGATATCAGACCTACCAAACTAGTCAAGGGACAAGGTCTAGCCAAGTTGTTGGCTGAATCAAATTTCCAAGCTTTAGGATTGCATTTGATGGCGAAAGAGATAGCTCAGGAAGAAAATCAAGCAGAGTTGGAGAAAGAAAAGATTATGGACTTCTATTCATCATCCACATGGTATGCAGACATTGTGTATTTTTTGTTGTATTTGCATTGTCCTGAACACTTAGATAGAAAATCCACTAGATATTTGAAGCTAATAACTACTAAGTACCGTTTGGTAGAACAACAGTTATTTTGGAAGGATCCAGGGGGTATTCTACTCAGATGCTTAGATAAACCTGAAATTGAAGGAGTGATTTCTGAATCTCATGAGGGTGCTTGTGGAGGTCACAAGTATTGGATGGAAATAGTATACAAAATCTTAAGAGCTGGGTACTATTGGCCCTCTTTATTTGTAGATGTATATCAGCAGGTAAGAGCTTGCATCCCTTGTCAGAAGTTTGCTGGTAAACAAAAATTGTTGTCATTACCTTTAAATCCAATTGTAGTAAGTGCCCCTTTCTAGAAGTGGGGTTTGGAATTTATAGGAGAGATAAGTCCATCTTCCTCAGGACAACATAGGTGGATTTTAACTGTAACATATTTTTTTACCAAATGGGTGGAAGCTATCCCCACTAGGAATGCCACAGATAAAGTGATTATGGAATTTATTGAAGAAAATATCCTCAGTAGGTTTGGGTGCCCTCAGAGAATAGTAACAGATAATGCAAAGGATTTTAAGTCTAAGGCAATGGGAGCATTTTGTGAAAAGAATGGTATCTTGTTGAAACATTCAACTCCTTACTATCCCCAAGGTAATGGTTTAGCTGAGTCTTCCAATAAAAATATCATTCAGAGTATCAGGAAATTGCTGAAGCATAATAAGAGATCATGGGATTCTATGCTGAAATATGCATTATGGGCTGATAGAATAGTAGTCAAGCAAGAAATTGGAACTTCTCCTTTCCAATTAGTGTATGGTACAGATGCAGTTTTTCCTATTCAGTTGGGCATCCCAGTAATGAAGTTTTTTCAGGATTGTCAGGAAGAACCTAATGATATGCAGAGAAGGATTTATGCAATGATAGAGTTGCAGTAGAATAGAGAAAAAGTGGAAGAAAAGGAACAACTATACAGATTGAAGATAAAAGACATATTTGACAGGAAAATCAAAGATAATACTTTCTGAATAGGTGACCTGGTTCTAAGGTGGGATGCTAGGAAAGAGCAAAAAGGGAAACATGGAAAATTTGATAACCTCTGGTTTGGCCCTTTCCTAGTATCTAAGTTTTTGGAAAATAACACTTTTGTTCTACAGACTTTGGAGGGCGAGGAATTGTCAAGTCCAGTTAATGGACGATTCCTCAAGCATTTTTACAGTTTTTTAGGGGAATTTTAGTTTTCATTGTATATACCGATGTGAGTAAAACACAATAAGGACTCCATAACCCAATGTAAATTTTGTAGATTAGCAGGTAGCAGTAAAGAAGGAACTGTTCTACAGGTTCTTGAAGCCTCACAAGGAGGACTTCATCCCGCAGCAAGAGCCAGATGTTAGGTTATGATTTTGTCTTCCTTAGTTTTATGCTTTTATTTATGTTTTTGAACCTTGCTAGTATTTTCGCTTCTAGGAAATTTTGTTTATAAAGGTTAATTTTGAGTTCAAGATTTTAATTTTCATCATTTTGATTTTTCTTATTTTTAAGCCTGCGTTTATAAATTTTGCTTAGAGTTCATTCTTGAAGGGTTCTATAAGGTATATATGGATTAAATGGTTTCATAAATGACACTAAGGTCGAGATTAAGCATATAATCCAAGTCTTAAACCTTATTAGTGACTTAATGATGTGAAATTATGTGTTTGGACTTTCTTGTAGCGCAAGAGTGAAATTAATACACTAGAGCGCTACAAGAAAGTCGCGAATGCCAAAATCATCATTTTTTAGTCTGATTTTTTTGGGTGTCTTGTCCCTGAGGTTTTAATCACATCATTTGTCACCTTTGATACATGTCTTGCATAGTTTATCATTGAAATAGGTGGAGGATCATCATGTGAGGTAGATCGTGGCGACTGCATGCAATGTAGGGTGAATGGTGACAGCAGGTTGAGCGAGGCAGAGTTTTCAAGAATATGTTCCCGATATAAAGGATACGAAGGTATTGAAAGTCATGGTGAGAACATATTGCTGAGAAATCATAGATTTTACAACTAAATGAGAATTAGGGCTTTCCATCAGCAATAGTTTGAAGTGATCTAGACAGTTAGAGACAACTGGAACATGAAATTTGACACCTAACCCTTGAAGAGATCTCATTCCTGCGCTTGTATTGATCTTCTGAGTAGGTGCCCCACGTGGCATTTGCTAGGGTTTGTTTAATTTGGGGTTTTCTGATAAAATCCATAATGTCAAAATTCGAAGGAAGAATATGAGTTTGCTCACCTAATAGACTATGCATGATGAATTATTAACAAATATATCCAAGTATTCATCATTTAAAATAGTAAAATTCAGAGTAGAACCGTTGGAGGTCCCTAAATTTTGTGATTAGGTCAAACTGTTGCAATTTGGTACAGAAGATTGCTTGAACTGTGTGATAGGGAAGACTATGATGATTTGAAGATAAATAGATTATGGAACAATTGACAGGTGTTGTAAACCATAGTGAAAATGAAGAAAAGTTGAAAAACAAATAAAGCTGAGCAGACTGACCTAAGCTGGATAGATAAATTTCCAGAATGTGCAGAGCTATTTGAAAATGTAGGATGGTTGACATTTTTCAAAAATATTGATGGATATCATGTAGAGGTCTCCCATAAGTTTGCTCAGTGCTATGATAAATACACTGTGTCTTTTGATACTTTGCAATTCAAATTGACCAAGGAGTTGGTAGCTGAGGCAACATGCATCAAGAATGAGGGAGAATTATGGTTTCAGAAGGTGCCATTCACCTTCAATGCACAAAAGTACTTACTGCCTGGTGTAATTGCAGATTGGGGTAAAGGTGTACCCATTCATAACTTCAAGCCTGAATGGATAGAACCCATTAAAGTTTTACAGAGTTATATTACCTTTGAAGGAATATATACCTTTGTTTTTAAATACCACTTCAGATTTCTTCAACACCTCAGTAATGAGTCCAAGATGAACCTGCCCTTTGTCTTTCTAAAGAGCCTGCAGAAGATGTCTTGCAGAATTAAGGAGCACCAAAATCATACTAAACAGTTCATTTTCCACCATGGACTTATCAAACTCATTATAAACACTATTTTGCAGAGTAGGGGAAAGACTTGGGAGTATTTTATTTTCTGGTCAGGTTTTCAAAATGGTCAAGAAGGAAATTCTCATAGAAGACAAGCTGATAAAGGACAGACCTTGATCAGAAAGCTTAGGAAAAAGGTAAAGGTCAAAGATGAAGATAGGATTAAATTAGAGGAAGTTTCAGATCATGCAAATGAATATTTTGAATCTAGACAGCACCTTAATGACATTGAAAGCAAATATTTATAGTCTGATAATAAGGAGACCGAGCTTGTTGAAAATGATGTACCAGCAGAGACAATTGTTGATGAAAAGATTGTACCTAAAGAGAAAATTTCAGGTGAGAAAGAGGATATTGAAGTTCAAAGACAAAGTCCAATCATAGTTCTGTCAGAAGATGAGAAATGCCTGTTTGAGGATGATTAAGTCCCTTTTATTGATACAACTAGGTTTTGTACTAAAAAGGAATTTCACAGCCAGGATGATGAGGTAGAATTACCAAAGAGAAAGAAACTAAAATTTGTTGAATTTTCCTTAGTTACTCATCAGGGAAAAACTTTCAAAATGTTGGGGGAAATTGCTCCTGAGTGGACACCAAAAAACAGACCTAGAAACAAACTCAGACTGAATATGAAGAAGTTGCTGAAACCTAAAATGAACAAAGAAAGAGTAACAGTGATACATGATTCCTCATCTGATGAAAAATTGAACAAGAATGAGGGTGAAAATAAAGGTAAAAGGCCAATGGAATCAGAAATAAAGTTTTTCCTTACTGATACTAAACTGTCTGATATTTCTAGAGGTATGAAGTCAAATGTTGCAGGAACAACAAGAAGGTGAGATAAAGGCTTCTCACTCAGAAAAGAAGGTGATGGTTGAGGAAAAGGTTCCATGTGAAGCTGAGACTGAAGAAAACCTAAGTTTTCCTGAAACTCCTACATAATTATTACCGGAAGATGAATAAATTTATAAGAGATTAAACATCCCATGGCTTCCAAATGAGATGCAAAGCACAACAAGAAATAAAGCCTTTGATTTAGAAAAATAGAATTTATAGAGAAGTGTAAAATAGTATAAGTATCAGGTGGAATATATGTAGGAGACAAATGATGGCTTGGTAATGGAAAATAGAAGACTCAGAGAGGATCTGGATGAGGTGAATAGCCACTATTAGGAGCTAATTGCAGTTTCAAGAGAGGCATTGAAAAGGAAGAGGAATACAGAAGGTCAATTTACAATGTTGAAACAAACCATCAAGGATCTGCAGCAGCAAAATGAATAACTCACTAGAAAGATTCTAGATATGGAAGTAGATCAACTAAAGGCTAGAAGAAAAGCCCAAGCCATAGAAGGGATAGCCTTGTTAGCTAAAGCAGCTAAAGATCTGTAAAACTTGTTAACACAATCAATTATTAGTTAGGTTTTGAAGGTTATTTTATTTTTGCAATTATTATTTAGATAAAACTATTTTGATGAGTAGGATGAAAAGCAGTTAGGGTTTAGTCCTTAACCAATTTTGAAGGATAGGATTAATGTATGTCACAAACAGGACTGATGGTTCGATTTTTTGGCTGGAAAGAGGAGGTCTTCAGACTTGTTCATAAGCTAAGTAAATGAATCTTATGTGTATTTGAAAGACTGATTATGAAATACATGCTCTATTTACCCTTCAGTTTGTTCTCTAGCTTCATTTATAGCTTGTTTTAGCTACTTAATTGGTAATTTCATTGCTGGTTTAAAGTTTTTATACTTGAAGTGCTTGCCATTTGTGGATGAAACTCAGTGTTATTTTTTGTTGGACAATGGTTATTATGTTATGCATCTCAGTTTTTCTATGCTTATGATTTAGTGTTTATTTAGATTTATGAATGCATTCCCTCTTGTCATCAAACTTCTCAACCAAAAAACCCTAAAAACCCTATTTTGTGTTATTGAAATTATTGAGATTATGTTGGCTTGTTCTCTTGTAGTTTGGGAACAATTTCTGGCATAAACAGAGGCTATACTATGTATTGCATGTGTTTGTGTGGATTCCCAGATTCATGCTGCTAATGTGGTAACTACAATTTCTTTCCAATTTCTGTGTTGCTTTTGGTTTTCTGGCTTCAAGGATTCGGTTGAATCAAGTAAGGGTGTAAACTAAGAAAGTTAGATTACTTTATCTTGTTTATCCATATTATGTATGCTCAATAATTTCATTTATATGCTTAAATAAGATTATTTTTGCATGATCTTTCATTTTTGTTGCTTTATACATCTATATCCAGATCTCACGAGGTGTTGTGCAGGCTTGTGTTATTTAGTTACAGGTTCTCGATTAGACGAAGGTGTGGATCAATATTGATGTGATTCCTTATCCAATAATACCAATACTCTATCCCTCAGTTCTCCACAAAAAGGCCTCCTTTCACCTTGTTCCATTCAAGCAACGAGCCAACCTTCTCTCCTCTTTTTCTCTTTTCTTTAAAAAATCAATTTTCTTACCTAGTTACGGTCTTCGAAAGCTTTTTTATCATTTGGATATGTTATATCAAATCAAAATTTACATATATATTCTATTTCAAAGGTCATACTCTAAATCTCAATTTTGAAAAGTATCATTAATCATTCTAGATCTAGCATAAGGAAATCGTCTGTTTTGCATGGCAAGTTAAAGAAAATCAGTAGGTTGCATGCTCTAGATTTACTTTTATGTTTTAAAAAGATTAAATCCAGAAATCAGTGCATATTTCATTGTCTTCACAAATATAAATCCAAGATTCCAAGGAAAGCTTGCTTTCCTTGGTTCCTTTTTCACCTGTTTAGCTAGTTTTAACTTAATCTTTTTTGAGTTAAAGTAGGATGATCCAAATGTACTCTTAAAGTGATTTTGGGAGTATGTTATTATAACATTCTTTATTTTTTTTATCAGGTGTAACAGAAAATAAAGGAATCTTCTGTTCGAAAGCGACCTCGGGAGCGTTCAAATCCCCCTAGGAGTCTCCCCTTTCACTAAAATTTAAAATTTTTGGAAGGTTGTAAAATCTTGGTTTCATCCCGTAAAAGGGCCAATATGTTTCTGATATTTCAATTTGGTGTTATTGTAACTAATAATAATAAAATAAAATCTTTTTTGAGTAGGCTCTTTCGAGCCCGCTCCCCATCCCCTTAGGGGGGATCTGCGTCCGTTTCACTTTTTTTTGTTGCTTTTTTCCCATTTTTATGCTCTAGGTTAGTAATGACATGCAGGATTGTATAATTTGATATAATTTTTCATTATTCCATATTTTAATTTCAAAATTAATCATACTACTTACCCCACGACTTCCCGATTGACCCGCAAGGGGAAAGAGATGCGTGGTAGGACTAATTAGAAAAATGGTGTTGTGTATCTTTGATTGCTTTTTCATCAATTGTTTCATTAGTCATAATAAAATTAACCCCTCCTTGCTCCTTTATTGAGATCCACTTTGATCAAAAGAGGTTCCTGGGAAGTTTTCTTTTTAACAAGAACACCTATTTTAAAATCTACTAAAAATAACGAAGACTCCAGTGTGTATGCTCTATACTTGGCTGCAGTTCATTCAATCAGTCAATATGCATCAAAAGCACTTGAGTGACTAGAATAATTAGAATTCTCTCTCCCCAAATTGACAAACCATCAGGTGAAAATCCAACACCTTGATCAAACCATTATAGTGGAAAAATACCCAAAGGAAGAAGGAGCTCCTAAAAAGTGACCTTGGGGCACCAACCTATGTTACACCTTCGGGTGCATTATGAACAACAGCCTCAGAGACTCCATTCAGCCCAGATATTCCTTGTGGATAGCCATGATGGTTTAATTTTGGACATACTTCAAGTACCCCCTGGGTATATCTGGAGTCTCCTCGCCTAATTTAAATTACTCATATTCTTACAATAATTTAAAATTAACCAAGATACAATTGCATAACATTCATTCCATCACTTGCAAGCACTCTTAATTGTTTTTCGACTCCATTTTCAAGGAACTGGTCACATGTTTATTTCTTTCAATCTATATGTGATTGGGTGTCATTTTCGTGCTTACTTGTGATTATCTCATCATGTTATTTGTTGTTTACAATTTTTAAATAGAAACTCCTAAAAAACTTACTCTTTAATACCATCATCATACTAAATAATTTTGCCTTAGTAACTTAATAGGGTCTACCCCCCTTGGATTTGTTAGGAGTTGAGCCTAAACAGTGGAGTCAAGAACAAGGTGACAACCTTGACTTGAGACTTGCCCCCAAGGACACATCGAGTGGCTTGAAGATTTCTGCCACGTAACCCAGGTGTGTGAATGGCAGAAACAATTTTTGGCGCCATTGCCGGGGACAAATTTTTATATTCCCGGGTACGCCTTAGATTAAGTTTTTTCTAAACAACTAAAAAGATAGAATTTTTTTATTGATCTAGTCTTTAAAAAACATAAAAATTAAAACTCGATCCATCTGGCGACTCCACTGTCTAACATCCCTTTAAGAATTTATACTCGAAGAAACCGCCTACAATTATTCAATCCTCTCCTTGATCACGAAAGTTTTATAAGGGAAAGATTGAGTATGCATACTTCCTATAGAAACCTTGAAGATTTAGGAGACCAATCTCTCTTAGATATCGATCACATATTTGTAGAGAGTTATACCTACCAATCTCAAGAAATGATGGAATTATACAAACCCCTTGACTTTTCTCAGATAGTAGGTAATCCCCATGATATTCCAAATGATGCTATCTAGAAGCTCCCCATATTCCATGGAAATAATGCCATCACTGCCAAGTCTCACATTCAAAAGTTTGAAAAGAACCTGGTCAGTTATTGCAATGATGCTTCCCATAACCATGAAGATGTCAAAATAAAGCTCTTTGCTTTATCCTTAGAGGATGATGCTGTGGAATGGTACTTCTACCTAGGTGATGATTCATATAAAAATCTTAGTGAATTCCTAGAGGGTTTTAAGAAGAAGTGGGGGGGGGGGGGAAGAAAGAACCAAGACATATGTTTGCTACCCTTCATAACATAAAGAAGATGGAGAATGCAACCATGGATGAATTTAACACTAAGTTCAGGTGTGTGGTTGCGTACCTCCCTAAATAAATCAAGCCAAAGGATGCTTGCATCCTCATATCTTACATCGAAGCTTTCACTGGTGATTTGAGGTACCAGTTAAGAGAAAAAGAGCTGGCCGACCTAAAAAATGCTCAAGAATTGGCCAAGAAAGTAGAAAAGAATATGTAGTCTTCAGGAAAATCCAACATTCTAGGTTACACTAGGGGAAACACATCACACAACAAAGAGAAGGGAAAAGGCGTTGAATTAGAAGAAAAGCAAACCTCTAAAGATCCCATGGAAAAGGTAACTGACATGATAAAAGACTTGGTTACTAGTCAAAACCAACTTATGGCAAATCATTATGCACAACTAAATCATATTCAGAATAGAATAATCACAATGGAAAGAAATAATGGACCTAGGAACTTTCAGCCTAAACAGAATCAGATGTATCAGAAGAAAGCTCACAAGCACGAACTTAGGATTCCAAATCAGTTAGAGTCAGCTAACATGG
Organism: Pseudotsuga menziesii; assembly: GCA_001517045.1. Lineage (NCBI taxonomy): Eukaryota > Viridiplantae > Streptophyta > Pinopsida > Pinales > Pinaceae > Pseudotsuga > Pseudotsuga menziesii. The sequence goes on along the minus strand of LPNX010254075.1, from coordinate 41,799 downwards.
TAGAAGAATTCATTGCATGGTGTAGACCTTGTGATCAATTCCACTAAGAAAGCACTTGCTATATCGCAAACCATGTTATAGAACATGGAATTCCCGAGGTCAGTAATCAGGAAACAACATCAAGCGAGTTTGATCATGTGTACATGGTAGGCCAAAACTACCCTTTATTAAACCAGCATTGGCAGTAGGCCACAGATTACAGTTATGAGAAGGATCTCCTTTCCAACTCTTATGGTGTAATGCCTTCTCCAGAAACAATCAAGGAAATGAAGGAGGCTAGATTCAAGGGTGTAGTTTATTAAAGAAAGGATAATCCATCATCGTCTAAATAGTACAAGCCAAAGGTAACCGCTCCTACTCTCTGAGATCCCCTTGTTATCCATGAATCAAATGTTGATATGGAAGAATGGATAAGTAGTGCTAATATTCATTTTTATGCAATTGATGTCATTAAAATTCCTGGTCGAAAATAAAAGTTGTTGAAAGCCATAGAGGATAGTCAAAGTAAAACTCATAATATTGTCAAAGAGGATCCTCTCCCTAATAATAATGCTATATTTGAAGCTGAAGATATTGAACCTATAGATATGCCTATAGTCCTCAACAGTGTTGATCCAAGAAGAGAATACCACCCACCTTTTTATGTCTCCCTCTTAGTTGATAACCTTCTCCTTCATAACTGCATGTTAGATTCAGGTACTTCATCAAATGTCATGACAAGAAAAGTAATGGAACAACTAAATCTAAGGGCCACCCAATCCTACCACAATGTTTGTGCTATGGATGAAAGAGAAGTTGAAGTGGTAGGGATAATATTAAATTTACAAGTTAATTTGGCCAAGTATCTTGACATCAACATGTCGATGGATGTGGTAGTGATAGATGTTCCAGATAATTGGGGTATGTTGTTATCTAGAAAATGGGCCGCAACTCTTGGTGTGTACATTCAAATGGATTGGACATATGCTACTATACCTGCATTAGAAAAAACTAGGGTGATTCTCCACAGAGAGAAGCTAAGGAAACGACATGTAAAAAACCCTAAGAATCCTGAAAATGAATTTGTTCATTTCACTTATAACTTTGGAAACTATGCTATTTTGTCAAATTTCATGGCCCCTATTAAGGAAAACATTAAAAATGAAAAGATAGATGAATTTTGGAAAATGTACTTTGACGGGGCTTATTCCAAAGCTGAAAAAGGTGTGGGCATTATGATCATCTCTCTTTCAAATAAAGTCTACAACTTTGCTTTCAGGATAGAGTTTGAAGCATCAAACAATGTAGCTGAGTATGAGGCATTGCTCCTAGGGTTAGAAATCACCAAAGATATGGGGATAAAGATGTTGAACATAAAAGGTGATTTAGACTTAGTTGTCCTCCAGATTAAGAATCAGTATCAATGCAAAAAATGACAGATGAAGGAAGTATAGAAATGACACATGGGACACTATGGAGTGGTTTCATGCACTTAATATTCAAAATATCCATAGGGAAATTAATGAGTTAGCAAGTAAATTGGCAGTAGTAGCATCCACCCTCTAGCCATCAGATGAAATGATTAGTGGGAATGGAAAGATGGAAACTAATTTCAGACCTTAAATTTTGGATAATATAGATCACTGTAAGGTGTTTAAAGATGACAAGAAACTCTTGAGATTCATCCACAATCTACAAGAGTTTGAAGGTTGCAAGAGGGTAAAGAGTATCAAGAGTGCAAGGATAATGTAAGGAATCACATCCTGAGTAGCCTTATAGATTTTGAGAATATTTTTAACTGATAGGATCATCATAAAAAAACAAAAAGAAGAAATAAAAATTGGGAATTATATGGAAATAAACATAGGAACTGATAAGGACCCCAAGTTAATAAAAATTTGAAAAGGTACTTCGAAAAAGGAAAGGAACAATTTGATCAACTTAATCAAAGAGTATAGAGATGTGTTTGCCTTTAGTTATGATGAGCTTAAAGCCTATCGGGAAGATGTGTTTCAACACACTATTCCCCTCACAAAAGAGGCTAAGGAGGTCAAACCTTTTCGACAAAAACTTAGGCGAATAAATCCTAAGTTGGCCCCCATTGTGCAGAAGGAACTTTAGAAGATGTTAGCAGTAGGGATCATAGCACCTACAAGACATTCATATTGGTGCTCCAACTTAGTTGTTGTTAGAAATAAGAATGGGTCAATTAGAATATGTATAGATTTTAGAAATATGAATACATCATGCCTTAAAGATAATTACCCATTACCTGACATGGAAACATTGCTTCAAAGAGTAACATGATCAGGAATGATGTCCATGTTGGATGGATTTTCCAGTTATGGTAAATAAGGGGGATAAACATAAGACTACATTCACCACACCTTGGGGTACCTATAAATTTTAAGAATGCCTTTTGGCTTATTGAATGCTGGCGCCACCTTCCAAAGAGCCATGGATTTTTCCTTCAAAGAAATTATAGGAAAAATAATCGAAATATATCAAGATGACTTAACTATTTTTTCAAAGGAAATATCTGACCACATAAGTCATCTTAGGCAGGTTTTCATAAGATGTCGGAAATATGGTATTTCCTTGAACCCCACCAAGTCAATATTTGGAGTTGATGAAGGCAAGTTGTTGGGGGACATCATTTCTAAGGATGGTGTCAAGGTTGATCCTGAGAGATTTGAAGCCATTAAGAGAGTCCCCTTTCCTCATAATCTAAAAGTTATCCAGTCTTTCAATGGTTAGATCAATTTCATAAGAAGATTCATCCCAAATTTAGCAGAATTAATGAAACCTCTACAAAAGTTATTAAAGAAAGATGCTAAGTTTGAGTGGACAGATGAAGGAAATATGCTTTCAAGTCTATCAAATATGCCATATCCATGTCCCCAGTCTTGATCAGTTCAGATTATTCCAAGGAATTCTAGATATTTTCCTTTTCCTCAGAAGACACCATTTTTGGTGTTTTGCTTCAAAAGAATAAGGAAGGACAAGAGCAACCTGTAGCCTTTATGAGTAGAGCCTTGCAACATTCAGAGTTGAAGTATACCACCATGGAGAAATAGGCTTATGCTCTTGTCAAGTCCCTTAAACATTTCATAACTTATTTAAGTTACTCCAAAATCATTGGGTATGTACCCCATGTAGCTGTCAAGGATATCATGTCTCAACAAGATTGTCTAGGAATCAGGGGTAAGTGGATTTCAAAGATTCAAGAATATGATTTAGAGATAAAAACTACTAAGTTAATTAAGGGACAAGGTCTTGCAAAGATGTTGACCCAAGGAAATGAAAAGGCCTTAGGAAAATTTTTCCAGAACGGTGATTTAGAACAAAGTGTATCAGACGAGCTTTAGAGATTAGAGCAGCACCCTTGGTATACCGACATCATCTTTTTGCTCCGCAACCTTACATGCCCTGATCACTTACTTGGCCATAAAATAAGAACATTAAGGTTTAAATCAACTAAGTATCATTTAACAAAAGATGGTTTGGGTTGGAGAAACCCTGATGGTTTAATACTTAGATGTGTCGATGAACCTGAGTCCAAAAAAATCATAGTTGAGTTCCATTCAATATTTGTGGTGGATATTTTACAGCAAAAACAACCACCCATAAAATCCTTAGAGTAGGCTACTATTGGCCAAACCTATTTTTAGATGTGCACAAGGCTTTCAGAGTTTGCCCCCAGTGTCAGTTATTCACTGAAAAGCAACAAATCAAATCCTTTCCTTTAAATCCAATAGTAGTCCAAGCCCCTTTCCAACAGTGGGGGCTTGATTTCATTGGTAAGTTCAAAAATAACTCGAGCAATGGTTATTCTTGGATTTTTACCGCAACTAATTATTTGACCAAGTGGGTAGAGGTGATACGCACCAAGAAGGAAACCGATGCTATAGTCATGGATTTCTTAGAAGATAAGATTATCAGAATATTCAGTGTGCCAACCAGAATCATCATAGATAATGGCCCGTGCTTTGTTTCCTCCAAGATGTCATCCTTCTATTTCAAGTACGGCATTGTCCTATCCCATTCATCCAATTATTATCCCCAAGGAAATGGTCTAGCTGAGTCTTGTAACAAGAACTTAATGACCATAATCAAGAAAATTGTGGGTGACAATAAGAAGGATTGGGATAGCAAGATCAAATTCACATTATGGGCCGATAGAATCACAAATAAAAGTTCAACCTGAAGGAGTGCTTTTGAACTTGTCTATGGCCTAGATGTCACCTTACCAGTCCATTTAAAGCTTCCAGTGTATCAGCTTCTCCAGACCTTCAGCTCAGATCAGGAGGCCATTCAGAACAGAATAAACCAGTTGATCGAGTTAGATGAGAGTAGAAGAAATTCCCTTGACCAAAGTATCAGAAAATCAGACAGGGTCAAGAGAACCTTTGATAGATCTACCTGGCTGGGATCCTTTCAAGTAGGTGACACAGTATTGCATTGGTACAAATGACGGGAGAAACCTGGAAAACACGGAAAGTTTGACAGCTTATGGTTGGGGCTGTACATCATTAATGAATTAGTAGGAATGAATTATTTCTATCTAAATGACCTATAAGGAGAAAGGTTGAGCCTGCCAGTGAATGGTTTCCTCCTCAAGATGTTCTTCACCGAGATAGTTTGATGCCTTTATTGGCATCGGTGGTTCTAGGACCAATTTCTAAACCTTGCCCTGCATGTACTTTTAAATTTTATGTATCATATTGTTGTATTATAGATATTCTTGTATTATAGGTGTTTTGTACCATGTTACTAATATTGAAAAATTTCTTTTGTATATTAGTTTTGTAAAATATTCAATTTTCTCACACCATAGACTAATTATGTACATTAGTTTTATTTTATAGTTGATTTTTTATATATACATGTTACTGACAAACTCTAATTGCTATGCAGGACCCAGAAATTCTGGAGTTCTCACATCCTCTCCTTTGAACATAAGATCAGTCAGAGAATGTGTCCTTAGACGGATCCAGAATGTTACCACCTAAGTTGTACTTAGTGGTTTTTTTATCAAGTGAGCCTGGTGAACTGGACAAGGATAACTTGTTCGGACTTCAGAAGACCTTCAGTCTTTCTTTTGGGAAGCTTTGTTGTACTATATCACATGTTCATACCCCATGGGGGAATTGTAATAAATGTTCTAGCATGATAGTGTCTGTAAAAGACATGGTCTCTTAGAATTTATTTGTCAATCCGATCAGCACGTGGTGTTTTTTCCCTTGGTTATTATTGGTTGTTGAATAAACGACTGATAATTTCTAAGTTTTTCACTCCATACCTCCAAAGTTGGGGTGGTCGGATTGGCATTTAGGCCTATTGAGGTTATTAGAGTCTATGTGTCAATGTATAAACATGCTAGGCATCATTCTCGATTCATATGAACATGTCTAAGTCCTCCTAGGTTTTTTCAACTTTTTTAAATTTTTAATATTTTTAGTGTTTTTTATTAAAATTTAATTTTTCCAAAACTTAGGCTATTTTTTAATAGTTTAATTAGAAAAATTGGTTTTGTAATAAAAGTGGGACAAATAATCAGTTTTAGTCATGTAGTGCTCTTTTTCAAGCTAAGAGCACCATGTAAACCCATGGACCCACTTTTTCCAGGTTTTGAGTGATTTTCCATCACTCAGGTCAGAAAACCCCAAAAATCAATTATTGATTATTTTAATTAATAAATTGATGAATAATGGAGCAAATCCAAAATCCTAGATCAGTGGATTCCCAGTTGATTTGATTGAAATCAGTTAGATATAAACCAAATTGATTGGATCTAACAAATTCTTGACTGAAGGAGATGATTTGGACAGATCTAGAGTTGACCTTCAACATCCTTTATGGGAAATTGTGCCCTCTCTCTCTCCTCCACAGGTGTGCGCTCTCCTGGAAGCTCTGTGGATTGATGTGTCCATTTGTGGGCTGATGTGTCAGATCAATCAGCCCCCTGATTGACAAGTAGGCTTAGTTCGGCTTCAGATCAACATTGATTGACTCTCCTTCAGCTGCAGTGGTCTGTTTCCTTGGGATTTGTGCCCCCCCTTGGCTGGATCTCCTGTTTTTTGTATAAATAAAGCTCAGGATTCCTTTTCCAATCTAGTTAGAGTTGGATTGAGAAGAAGTTGACATTGTGATACTGCTATATTTTTATTGTGAATAAAGAATCTTTGGAGGCTATACCGTGTAGTGCATGTGTTTGTGTGGATTCCCAATGTCATGCTACTAATGTGGTCACTGCAATTTCTTTCCAATTTCTGTGTTGCTTTTGGTTTTATGGCTTCAAGGATTCGGTTGAATAAAGTAAGGGTGTAAAGTAGGCAAGTTATATTAATTTCTCTTGTTTATCCATATTATGTATGCTCAATAATTTCAGTTATATGCTTAAATAAGATTATTTTTGCATGATCTTTCATTTTTGTTGCTTTATACATCTATATCCAAATATCACAAGGTGTTGTGCAGGCTTGTGTTATTTAGTTGCAGGTTCCTGATTGGATGAAGGTGTGGATCAATATTTATGCCATTCCTTATCCAATAATCTCAATACTCTGTCCCTCAGTGATCCACAAAAGGCCTCCTTTCAGCTTGTTCCTTTCAAGCAACGAGCCGACCTTCTCTCCTCTTTTTCTCTTTTCTTTAAAATATCAATTTGGTTACCGAGTTACTGTATTCAAAAGATTTGTTATCATTTGGATCTATTATATCAAATTAAAATTTACATAGATATTCTATTTCAAAGCTCATAGTCTAGATCTCAATTCTGAAAAGTATCATTAAGAATTCTAGATCTAGCATAAGGAAATCGTCCTTTTTGCATGGGAAGTTAAAGAAAATCAGTAGGTTTCATGCTCTAGATTTATTTTTATGTTATAAAAAGACTAAATCTAGAAATCAGTTCATATTTCATTGGCTGCACAAACAGCAATCCAAGATCCCAAGGAAAGCTTGATTTCGTTGGTTCATTTTTCACATGTTTAGCTAGTTTTAACTTAATCTTTTTTGAGTTAAGGTAGGCTGATGAAAAGGTACTCTTAAAGTGATTTTGTGCATATGTTATTATAATATGCTTTATTTTTTTTATCATGTGTAACATAAAATAGAGGAAGCTTCTGTTCGAAAGGGGCCTCGGGAGCGTTCAAATCCCCCCAGGGGTCTCCCCTTTCATTAAAATTTAAAAATTTTGGAAGGTTATAAATCTTGGTTTCATCCCATATAAGGGCCAATATGTTTTTGATATTTTAGTCTGCTGATATTGTAACTGAAAATAATAAAAGAAAATCTTTTTTGAGTAGGCTCTTTTGAGCTTGCTCCCATCCCCCCAAGGGGGATTTGTGTCTGTTTCACTTTTTTTTCCTTTTTTTCCTTTTTTTCTGCTGTAGTTTAGTACTGAAGTGCAGGGTTGTATAATTTGATATAATTTTTCATTATTCCATATTTTAATTTCAAAATTAATCATGCTACCTACCCCACGACTTCTCGATTGACCCGCAAGGGGAAAGAGATGTGTGGTAGGACTAATTAGAAAATCGGTGTTGTGTATCTTTGATTCCTTTTTCATCAATTGTTTCATTAGTCATAATAAAATTAACCCCTCCTTGATTCCCCTATTGAGATCCACTTGGATCGAAAGAGGTTCCTAGAGGGTTTTCTTTTTAACAAGAACACTTATTTTAAAATTTACTAAAAATAACGAAGACTCTAGTGTGTATGCTATGTAATTAGCTATGGTTCATCTGATCAGTCAAGATGCATCAAAATCACTTGAGTGACTAGAATAATTAGGATTCACTCTCCCAAAATTGACAAACCATCAGGTGAAAATCCAACGCCTCGTTCAAACCATTATGGTGGCAAAATACCCAAAGGAAGCGGGAACTCCTGAAAGGTGACCTCGAGGTGCCGATCTCTATTACACCATCGGGTGCATTATGAACAACAGTCTCAGAGACTCCATTTAGCCCACATATTCCTTGCAGGTAGCCATGACGGTTTAGTTTTGGACATACTTCAAGTACCCCCTGGGTATATCTGGAGTCCCCTCGCCTAATTTAAATTACTCATCTTCTTACATTAATTTAAAATTAACGAAGATACAATTGCACAACATTCATTCCAGCACTTGCAAGCACTCTTAATTGTTTTTCGACTCCATTTTCAAGGCACTGGTCAATTGTTTATTTCTTTCAATCTATATGTGATTGGGTGTCATTTTTGTGCTTACCTGTGTTTATCTCATCATGTTATTTGTTGTTTACAATTGTTAAATTGAAACACCTAAGAAACTTACTCTTTAATACCATCATCATACTAAATAATTTTTCCTTAGTAACTTAATAGGGTCTACCCCCCTTGGCTTTGTTAGGAGTTGAGCCTAAATGGAGGAGTCAAGAACAAGGTGATAGCCTTGACTTGAGAATTTCCCCCAAGGACACATTGAGTGGCTTGAATATTTCTGCCACGTAACCCAGGTGTGTGAAAGGCGACAACATGAGGTTTAGCATTATTAAATTCATCTCAAGAGCCATCCCTATGGTGCTTCTTTCTCTTTCCTTTGCAAGAAGAAGATCTTGAATCCCCACTTGATTCTTCTGAGTTAGATGATCTACTAGCAGTCCTTATTCTTCTTCTAGTATTTCTCTTACTACCTTCGGGTTTTACTGTACCCTTTCCAGAGTCTATCCTTCTTTGCAAGTCTGTCAAACTCTGTAACATAGCGACATTCAATTAATGCTGCTCTTCATGAGCTTTAATCAGGATTCTCATGGTGGCTGTAATGTCTGGCAACATCTCTTGGAATCTCCTTCCATTAGACTCTATGTCGTCATTTCCAACTCAGACATTTTCCCCCATGACATCTCACGCATGCTCGTAGGAGTCCCGATCATCATATTCGTCATGGGTTCTCATGGCTGCACCACAACTTACTTTTCCAAAATATACTATGACTTTGCAAAATGTGTTATCAACATCATTTGTTAGACACACAGAAATTCAAAATCAAAACCATTTACTTACTGTCACTTGGCCTATCTAGGCCCAATGCTGTAACTGATAGCTTGGATACCACATTGTAGTGTACTAAAAGCTGGTATTAGAGGGTACTATTGACTGCTTTCCATCCCAACCAGGCCCAATGCTGCAACCCGCAGCTCTGATACTACACTGTCACATACCGATACCCTAATATCATGTAGAAGATAAAATTTCATTGAGAACCTTCATTGTTCATCGAAACACAGGGCATGGTCATGAACCACATCTCAACATTTCCAACATTGGCATGCTCCCTCCCATCTTCCATAGATCAATTTGATAATCTGCAAGGAAATATCTCAGAGGAGATCAGACGGTGGAGAGAAAATGTGATGAAAATCAACGATCATAAACAATCTCGCAGACTGGAACCAAATCAATGGTTCAGAATCCATCCACAAAGATCAATGGTACAAAAAGCCTAAGTTATGGGGTAATAAATTACAAAACTTACGATCTCACTTCTCGCAACCCACATCCCGCATCCCGCATCGGAAACATATCAATGGTAGAAAACCATCCCGCAAAGATCGACGATGCAAAAAATTTGACTTGCAAGATTGGGAATTGTGAAAATCGCAACACCGCGATTCCGCATCCTACATCCCACAAGTTTCGGAGAGGAATTTTGGAAGGGAAATCTGTATAAGCCAAAAATCTGCAAAATGGCATTCTGCATCCCGTAAACCTACAAATATACACAAGGGAGGATTTCTAGCAGAAAACTCAGCTTTTCTGCTGAATTCTTAGATCAATCTGATCATTCAGGCCATTTTTTATATGGCCAATCTACCCTATAACTTAGTTCAAAATGCATTGATGGAAAAACATACATGGAGTCCTATACTTGTAGTTATTCAAAGGAACAATGCATCAATTCAATACAACGATATGTTCATCACATTCCATCAAGCAATTTGCAAAACAAGAAATACAATTGCAGAGAATAACATCATAACATAGACAAGAACACTTATTTTGAACAAAACTCATCATGCAACCAGCTATGTCACTGCAACATTCCACCCAACCATAGGCCAGTGTGCTCCTTGGTCTCTCATCAACACTGCCACCCCCGACCTGGGCATGATTTCCTCAAGGAATAAGGGAACACTAGCAGACTCATACATAGCCAAGGTGCAGTAACACTCATCCAAGAAAACATAGTTGGGTTTAATAGGATAGAAGGGAAAACATCTCAATAGATGGGTTTCACAGGCCACTTAGCCAATCCATCTCACATTTGGGTTTCACAAACTGAACACAGTCAAGCCAACATTCACCTTTGAGGACTAGTCAAGCCAACATATGGGTTTATCAGAATGTACCTAGTCAAGCCATCTCACTACTAGATTTATCAGGATAACTAGCCAAGCCAGGATTTGTAGTTGGGTTTATCAGACTATCCAGCCAAATACTACTCACCAGGTCAAGCACACAAGACACAGCCAAGCCAACAGATGGGTTTATCAGGCTACCAGCCAAGCCATCTTTCCAGTCAGGTTTATCAGGCTTCCAAGGAAATGGGAAGGAAAAACTGCTAAGCTAGTGAGCTCATCTAAATAGCTAAGAACACCTTCATAAGACCTATCTTTCCTCGCTTCCCTATTGCCTGCTCATCCAACACAAGGAAGTGTCCCCTTCTCTTCTCCACGGTCCCTAGGGCTACACCTTCCCTTCTAGTGCTCTTCAGGATGTGCATAGCAGGTTCACTAGCCACTCTTATCTTATCGTGACGTTCCACACTAGGTTTATCAAGCCCATTCTACGTCTCTCCCATTCCTAAGTCTTATACATAGCACAAACCCAAACCAAGGTGCACAACACAACAACCACAGGGAGACTCTACAACACAGGTTTACTCGGGAACACGAGTAACAGGGTCTCATACACTTTCTAGTCCAAAAAAACAATGAAACGTAGCAATCACAATATTTCCAAGGGAAAGACACTCGTTGAAGTGAAGGATACACAAAGATAGAGCTTCGCTGCTATCACAATGCCACTAAAAACTCATAGAACGTGAAGGATACACATAGGAAGAGCTCAGCTACTGAAGAGATTTTTCATGAATGGATAATGGAGATGGATAATGAGCCAAAATGTCCCGCAGCTCTCCAAACATGAGATTAAATCCAAAAATGTGAACTTGTGGGTTAACACTAGCATACGGTTCTAGTGTTTTCTTGTCCATGCAAGCAAAACATGACATCCCAAAACTGGGTGCTCTGCCCAATTTGAAATTTCCCATACTCTTCCCCTTCCAAGCAATATCTACGTCAACCACCTTATGGCAGAATAAATGGTTGGGAAGAGGAGAGAAGAAAGAGGGTAGTTGATAGTTCTGATGGGTTCTCCCCATGACACATGGATTTTTTCCAAACTGGGTCAAGGTTAACATTCCCACCCCTTTACCCTTAGGAAAATCATGCCCCCATCTCATTTTTCGTTGCATTGACATTGCTAGCTATGGGTTTCCATTAATTTTCATATTTACATGATGTTTACAAATGTGCTTAACTTAGCATAGAAACCATAGGCATCAACCATGATCGCCTATATACCAAACATTAATCAATGACAGGGCCTTGGCCTTGAGCTCTTGGTCATGATTCGGTATTATGTTTACATCATATACATTAATGCAATGGGGTCAAAACCAGGGTGTTATAGTGTTTTCCAATTTTGTGTAGATTTTCAAACATCTTGTATTTA
>LPNX010254075.1:10054-27554 GCA_001517045.1 Pseudotsuga menziesii | reverse complement strand
CACTGCTAGGAGAGGAGAAGAATTTGGCTTCATTTTCCATTTGCATCATGAGGAGGAGGGTTTGGGGGTTCTGGAAGAAAATGAAGTGCAGGGATTGAATTGCCTTGCGAGGGTTTCGAACTTTCATCAAGAAATGATACATAGGAGTTTCATGGAGTGGTAGGGTTTGGAAATTCCACAACGCACAGATAACTGAAGAATAAATGAAGGGAGTGGAAGATTAGTTGGGTTATGCCTCGTTAGGGTTTCGAAACTGTGGTGTTGTGATGGAAATTAAATGGGGAACTGCTGTATATTTGGCATAGCATCCAGTAATGTGCGAAAGGAACATAGGCCAAATATGTTCATGGAGCTCTATGAGGGTTGAGAGATCTTTGACAGGATCGTTGCCAGAGGACATTAGAGCGAGCGTGTTGCAACCGCCGTTACATGCACTTTTGTCGAAGTTGTCCTGGTGTATTGGCATAGCTTTAGGTTTTTGAATAGAAGGCTTGCAAATGTTAGCCTCATGGCGTACAGAGTGCTGTTGGAAAAAATTATTAGGTCAAATAGCTTTGCAATAGTTGTGTTCGACTGCTTTCATGGAACCACTTTTGGCTATATGTTTCCTTCTGGTTTTTTACAGTACTTTCTAGTGCCCTATCTGATGTATTATTCTGAGAACATTAATTACCTAAAGTTGTGGGAAATGAGATAAAGTGATGTGAAAAATAATTTTAACTTGTTGAATTACAATGTTGGATGAAAAAATCCAGATGGATGGAATATGAAAGAAAAATAGCCAGGACTTTGATTGCTTCCCATTTGCTTCTACCATTAGATTTACCTGTTGTGTCTATATTAATATTTTAAAATGAATACCCAGTGATCTAAATGCCAGTTAGTGGCTAAGTTAAAACTTAATACTTAAACCACAAACTCAATTATAAATTTTGAGGATAAGCATGTAGGAAAAGTATAAATCATATATTGGTAAATCAAATATTTTAAGTGTGAAAATTCAGAAATATCTAGGATATGAAAAATATAGAAGTGAAGTCCCAGTCTCAACTTGTGCTATTAATGCAACAGGAAAAAACAAAACACTAGAACATTATAAAAAACAAAGTATTGCATGAGCAATTTTAGGTGGGTTTCTGGATAGAAAACAACCTCATCTTAACATATTCTTGGGAGGTTATTGTTCCCATGGTTAAGAAAAAAACTCATCTTCTCATTCACACGTCCTTTACTCATTCACACAATAGCCTCCTTTATTCCATAAATGCACACAGAAACCTACTATAGGATCATGAAATCACCCTCCTCTATTGATGAACTCAACTTCCTCATATTCACAATGTGCAACATTCCTCCCAATCTATCAATGTGGGAAGTATGACAGTGAGAAAGTGAGGCTTATGTATTTATCAAGGCTTTCTTGGGGTTAACTTTTCATCACCCTCCTATTAATTTGATTTCCCACTGCTTAGTTTCCCTCCAAACTATGTTTCATTGGTAAAAAAACATGTTTACATGTCCATGGGGGATGTTGAGTTCGACTCACAAAGCTTGGATAAGACACGTGAGTCAAGTGAGTCTATCAAGTAAGGACGAGTCCTGGCGAGTGGTGATATTGGGAAGACTCACAATTCTAGGACAAGTCAAACTTCACTAATATCAAGATTCAAGTAGAACCACTTAGATGAAAGTTATCATCACAAGATAGTCCATTTTATTTAAATAATTACGAAAGTATTTGTAAAGAAGGTTTTTAGAACTGTTCTAGATGAAGGAACTTCGACTTCGGTTTTGTCTCTGTCTTGTTGGAAAGCTCTCGGCTCTCCTGAGTTTGTAACATCACCTATGACAATGAAATCCTTTGACGGACGAGGTTTCCAGTCCCATGGTCTCATATCAGCCCTTGCAGTCGAGCTTGGGGGAAAAAATGTTTCTATTCAAGTAGAAGTAGTAGATTCCCCATTAGATTACAACCTCCTTCTAGGAAGAAATTGGTTTTATGCCATGACTGTTGTCGCTTTGAAAGTATTCCGAATAGTCCAATTTCCACATCTAGGGAGAATTGTTACCATTGACCAGCTTGTTTTCTGTACGTCGGATGTTACTACCTCTATAGCTAATAACATCCCTACGTTAGGCCAGTCCCCTCCTCCTTACCAGTCGATTGGGGTAGGCATGTTGAAGGTTTCATCCCTTATGGGGATTTTTCCATCCACTCCTCCTAACACGGACACCACGATAGTCAATCTGATTACGTCATTTGACCATGATTCTAAGGTAAAAGAAGTTGTTGAGTCCACCTCGTTGAGTCCACACGAAGCAATGTATGACACCATTCAAACCCTTTCCGATGATCACACCGATGACCTTCATCTAGTGGCTTTAGATCCTTACCACTTACCTTACTGGTTAGAACCGTCTCTTCCTGTTCTAGATCATCTCTCTAAGACTTTTCCTTTTGACAAGTCCATTATGGATATCATGAGTACGGATGAGTCCATTTGGGAGGATCACCATCATAGATCCATGTTCCTCCCCAACACTAGTTTGGTTAACCATGATTATGCATCCCTGTTTCCTGCTGATATTGTCAATGCACCCCAAAGTCCCATATTGTTGCAAGACATAGATTCTGAAGGAAACCTTCGCAACATTACTTAGACGAATCTGATTGACATATCAGCTAAGCCTGGTACCGTCGAGCATGTTCATTTTGGCCAAAACTGCTTGGCAGATGAATCTGAAGCATATAAGGCACTTTTCAAAGAATTCCGTGATATTTTTTCCTGGTCCTATGAAGAAATGTTGGGGATTGACCCATCCATTGTGGTCCACAATATTAAAACCTATCCCACGGCTAAACCTATCAGGAAAAACCTAAGGCAATTCCATCCATGGAAGGACGCAACTATTAAAGCTGAAATAGAGAAACTTCTTAAAGTCGGGTTTATTTATCCCATACCCCTGACGGAATGGGTATCGAACGTTGTCCTTGTCAATAAAAAGGAGCGCACCATTAGAGTCTTTATCAACTTTAGGGATTTGAATAAAGCTTGTCCCAAGGACAACTTTCCTACTCTACACATCGATCATATTATTGACAACTATGTCAGAAGTGTCATCTTTTCATTCATGGGTGGCTTCTCTAGCTATAATCAGATTGAGATATTACCCACCAATGAACACAATTCGGCATTCATTTGCCCATGGGGAACCTTTGCATATAGGAAGTTACCTTTTGGCTTGAAAAATGCTGGAGCCACATTCCAGTGTGCAATGTCCTATGCGTTTCACGATATTAAACATATTGTTGAATCGTACCTTGATGACCTCCTTGCTCATTCACAGTGACATATAAACACTAGATAAACACCAGGTAAAATTCTGTATATATATATATATATATATATATATATACATGTTTACAAAAAATAGGTCATGAGACCTCATCTGAAGCATGTAGGATTTCAAGTAAAAAGCACCATACAAAATCCTAAAGCTATCAGATTTCAGTAGATACATCATGCATACATTGTCTAGTGATGCTCGTGGTAGCACATCATTTCCCAGGATACTCTACGTAGCAGTCTACTAAACCAACCTGGTACTCTCACTATAGGTCTTTGATACCTCAGAGGGAGGTCATCAATGGAAGTGTCAAGGATGTCTAGGGTCAACCTCTCTAGGTTTTCCTCTAACTCCTCCGTCACATCGTCACCCTATGGTAAGAAGCAACCATCGACTCATCTATCCAATGGGGAAGCTCCCCCAGGTCGTGCTGCTCCAACGCCTGCATGAAGATATTTAGGTCTCATTACTTAACATAAAAAATATAAAACATAAAAAACATAAAAACAATATGTCCATTTAAGGGTTTTCTGCTTCTTACCGATGTCACCCCACTGTCCACCAGGTGGATGCAGTAGGTCAAGGTATTTGCTGAAGTTCGTGCCCGCATATGCATAATCCCCCACCATGAAGATCTGATCTCTCAACCATTGAAAGAATGGGTCACTAAACTTTACCTTCCCCCTGACCACTCCAGTACACGCCATAATATGGATCCACCTTAGCATGTGGGGGTCCCATGTTCTCAACTCTGTAAAGACCACCTGGAATTGTTGGGACGCATACTCCATGATTGGGTAACCCCGCAGTTAAGCAGAAAGTTTGTAAGCGGAACTATGGGTCAAAACAGTCTTAGGGGTGTCGGGGGAAGTTAAAACTACTTTTGTTTGTAATAAACCCTTGGTTGAAATCCAGGGTTTAGGGTTCTGGGTGCCCATGGTTTAAGACCATGGTTTTGTAAAATCGCGCAGTATAAATAAGCGCTTGTGCAAAGAAGATAGGTTAGGTTTTTTTGATGTAAAGAAAGGTTAAGACGGAGCTAAGGCTGATATTGTAAGGAAAGGTTAAGTCCCAGCTGTGTGCGTGGATGACCTCTGCAGTTGTGTGCGCAGAGGGATTTTGTAAGGAATATTGAGGAAAGACCTGCAGCTGAGTGCGCAGGGGCCTGCTGCTATGTGCCCAGCTTTTAAGGATTGAAGGGATCTGTAGCTGAGTGTGCAGATCAAAATGTGGATTTTGTAGCAAGTTTAATAGACCGCAGTTTGTGGGCGTAACCCCTACACTGGGGGTGAACCACGTTATATCCGGTGTTGTGGTTTCTTGTGCTGTTGTGTTTTTGTTGTCTTTTATGCATTAATAAATGTATACATCTAATAAGTTAAGATCGCTGTTAATATTTAGCTTCGCTGTGAATTCCCTGTAGTGGATTGAGCAAGTAACGACTGTTTATTTATCTGCGAAGTTGTATGTGAATGAATGGTAAAGCTTTTATAGTATTGATTAGTAATATTGTTAAAGGCTAAGGTACAGTAATCCCCCTCTCAGCTTGCAGAAACCTGATTCTGCGGCACCCCATAGCTGTTTCGGGTGAGACTGCAACCTACGCGCAGGTTGTTGCCGAAAGGGCTAACACTATGGGTCTTTTTGTTGGTGCAACACTAAAGGTTTAAACCCGGGTCTGCCCTATTGCCCAACAAATTGGTTCCGTTGCCGGTTGAACTCAGTACCTGCTCAAGAGGGGTTTACATTGTACCTCAAGGGCTATGTTCTGATGGCCCTTGGTGAGGGAAATCAGTGCTTGATTTGCTGAGGTCGGTCTGAAAGCTGCGTAGCAAGAGAACGTGAATTTTTACAAAGGTATGTTTTTGTGATGCTTATGAAATTTTCTTTGGTAGTATCCACATAGTGTTGCACCAGTGGTTGTCTAGGTTAACAGTAAGCAGGACGAACTTCCAAGCTTGAGGGGTTCCCGCGTGGAAGCTTCAGCGAAGCCGAATGACAGTTCTCTAAAGGGCCCCACGGTAAGTTTTTCAATTTATTAAGCTTAAGGATTAAAATAATATTGGCCGAAAAAGATATATTGCTGTTCGAATCGGACTATTAGTTAGTCGTGCTAACATATGTTTGCAAGTGACATTCCTTTCGACGAGCAAAGTGGGTTGCTGCGAAACGGAAAAAGGTATAAGAGAGGTTTTGAACCCTGTCCCTTGGGTCCGGCTACCGTGTCCACTCCTGTAAACCCTGAAGCATCAGAGTCTGAAGAAAACCCTCCGGTCACCCCACATCGCCGCTCCTCTACCCCGGACATTCCATCGCAGTCTGAGAGTCAACCACGCCCGAGCATTCCAGCCACAGGCCAGCCTACCCCTGTAACTTCCCCCCCATCGACAGCCTGCCCCCTTCCCAATCCCCCCAGAACCTCGATGGCCCACCTCGTTGACAACATTAAACTCCCCAATTTTCAAGGCACGGGATCAGAGGACCCCGAACAGTTCTGGTTTCTCTGCGAAGCCGTATGGAACGCGAAGAAAATTACAGATCCGGATGTGCGAGCCACGCAGCTCATTACTTCCTTTCGGGACCGGGATCTGAAATGGTTCATGAAATTCTCCAGCACTCAGAGCCCTACTTTAGGTGAGATCAAGGTGGCTATAATCAAAGAATTTAAGAAGCCTAAATCGGAGTTGAAGAGCATCACAGAACTCAAGGAAATTCAACAGCGACGTGGCGAATCAGTGTGGGACTTTGATCAGAGATTCAAAGTTCTCCTAGACCAAGTGAGCTTTACTATTAGTCCTGCGCAGCACAAGGAATGGTTTATTGCAGCACTGTTACCACATATCAGAACCCCACTTATGCAACAGAAGGTTGCCGACCAACAAGAGGCCCTGGAAATTGCAATGAAATTGGAAACTGCCCCTGTCGGAGAGGACTCTGGCATTGCTCAAATCCAAGCACAGCTAGCTGCGATGGCCCTGGAACTTCATGAGATGAAAAAGGTAAAACCTGATCGCGAAGAGATTTGGTGTACGCAATGTCGAACCGAAGGTCACGACAGGGAACGGTGTCCTCTGGTAAACAAGTACTTGCAGACAGGTGCGCCGAACCCCTTTCCACCATAGGTTCTCTATTGTGAGCTCTGCAGAATGACAGGTCAGCACTGACCTGAGAACTATTACCTGCTGCAAAGGTATGGACAGGGAACTAGGAATTCCTACTGTAATTTTTGCAAATATGTAGGTCATAATGAGGACGAGTGTCGCACCTATGATGCTTACCGGGTGCACACGGAAGGTCCAAGTAATGATAGTTATGGTTACCAGGGGGGTGCCTCGGGACGAGGTACTTCTGGAGGCCATGGTGGCATGGCCGGGTGAGGCCGAAACCAATTCGTGTGTTACAATTGTAACCAAGCTGGGCATTTGGCTCGCGACTGTCGGAACCCCACTACGACATGCCGGTATTGCCGCGCAGTGGATCATGTGATTGAGCAGTGCCCCCAGTTGATAGCTAAGATTCAGGCACAACAGAACACTCCTACTTAGAACCTTAAGATGATTTCTATTAAGTCCTGCCCTGCTGCAACCATTAATGTCGTTACAAGAAGTGGACTTACGACACACTTTCAACATACGCCAAACCGACCTGCCGAAGCCCTAGTTCGGAAGGCCCCTGAGAAAGTCCCTGCATTTGATATCCTCAGAGAGAAAGAGACATTCCTGGAAGCCAAGAAAGACTTTGCTGGCCCTAGCCCACCCAGTGCACCTGTGTAGCCTCAGTGACCGCCCCGTGAAGCTTCGATGGATAAAGTAAGTATATTTTCTACCTTTTTACAAAATTGCCTTAAACTTTTAAGAAATCAAGATGCTCTGAATGAGTTGCAGAACATCATTGCTTCCTGCGAGTCTCTGCAGAGCTATGGTCGAGACAAAACTGTTCATCGAGTCAGCAGGACCAGCAGGGAAATGCGATTGAATGCTCATATAGGAGCATATGATATGACCGATGTTATTCTGGACTTAGGGTCCGATGTAAATGTGTTAACCAAACAAACCTGGGAACAAATGGGGAAACCTACCCTTGCCTGGTCTCCTATACAGTTGAGGCTAGCTAACCAGCAAAATATTATACCTTTAGGAAGATTCCTGGATCTCCAAATAGATATTGACGGGGTCAGCACCTTCGCGGACTTCAAAGTAATTGAGATCATTGATGATAGCAACCCTTACCCAGCCCTGCTAGGAATTGAATGGGCAATGGCAAATGTCGTAGTCATCAACCTAAAGAAGAGACAGATGGTTTTCGAAGGGAAAGACTTCAGGGTCATCCTGCCCCTGGATCCTTCACAAGGGGCACGGTACACAGAACCTCTCCGACATGAGGATCAAGCGGATTCGGAACCCATATCTACTATGACTACGCAGGCAAAAGGATATGAGGATCCTCTGGCCACAGGATGGGAGTCTGGTAGCTCCTGTATGACAGAGTCTGATGATGACTTAGAAAACTGGCCACACCGATTATCTGAGAACCATAGGGGCCGCAATGACTGCCCTACCAAATCTCTCAGATGGATCAACTCACAACTCAGAACTATACCTGTATATGATGGTTCGACAGATCCTGCACCATTTATTGTTCAATTCTCGGATCAGATACCTGACCCATAGAAAATGGAGGCCCTAGAATCCACATTCAGAGCCACAGTAGTCAGATGGTGGACGAGCCATAAGAAGCAGATCCCTACCTGGGAAGCCTGTCAGAAGCTCCTTCGCCTGAGATTCTCAGACCAGTCGGCAAAGACGCAAAGCAAGTTTGAGGGAAAAACTTTCCCTCAGGATCACTTAAGCAAATGCTACGAGACATGGAAGTATGTACCTCAGCATGAGTGGGTACATAGATTTGTGCACACGCTGGGACCACTAGCGAAGAATTGGTACGCGGAGGCCAAACTTCGCCAAGATACTGTAAGTTGGGACTGTCTTTCTCATAGCTTTATCAATACTTTCTCTACTAATGATGTCTGTCCAGCCCTAGATGCAGCTATCAGGATCATCCATACTAAGGTATTTAACGAACCAGCAGTGAAAAAAAACCACCTCGACTGGGCCACCCAAGAAGCCCTCGCAGTCAAATGTTATAACTTCACAGTCGACGAGGAGGAGGACCCACGCTGTCTCGATATCCCTGAGTCAGAAGGATACTGCGACGTGCATGGACCGGTAGTCGAAGTTCCCGAAGTAACGCAGCCCTTGAAGACGCGCACAGTTAATATTGGTTCCGATGAGCAGCCTAAGCTTGCTACCATTGGCGCGGAACGCGAAGGTCTTGCTATGGTATATGCATTACAAAAATTTTGACATTATCTGCTAGGATCTCACTTTAAGATGTTTACTGACCATTCTGCATTGAATTATTTGGTTAACAAACCTGTGCTAGGTGGAAGAATATGCAGATGGTTAATCCTATTCCAAGAATATGATTTTGAGATCATTGTTAAGCCTGGAAAACTTAACCTAGGACCTGACCACTTGTCGAGGCTCGAGTCCGGCAAAGAACCTACCAATTTGGACGCAGGCCTCCCCGATGCATAGTTATTTGCTATCCACATAGTTGATGACTATTTCCAGGATATTGTTCAGTATTTGTCCATAGGTATACCCCCTCCAGAGATGACCACACAGCAGAAGAAGCAGTTGGTGGTTCGAGCCGTGGAATTCACTTTAATCGCAGGACAGCTGTATAAAATGGGATCAGACGAGATACTGCGCAGATGTGTTTTGGAACATGAAAAACCTCTAATATTGGCTGAAGCACACTCTGGTGCAGCAGGAGGTCACTATGCAGGCAAAGCTACAGCGCAGAAGATTTTGACAGCTGGTTTATGGTGGCCTACACTCCACAAAGATGCAAGAGAATATTGCCATAGCTGCGACATCTGCCAGAGGACAGGTAAGCCATCTAGGAGGGATGAAATGCCTCTAGTTCCGCAAGTCACATTACAGGCCTTTGAAAAATGGGCCATTGAATTTGTTGGTCCTATCAACCCCCCTGCAAAACATTCAAGAGCTAGATACATCATTACAGCAACTGATTATCTTACCCGTTGGGCCGAAGCTCAACCAGTCAAGACCTGTAGCTCTGCTACTGCTGTGAAGTTCATCTTCGAAAACATCTTATCTAGATTTGGGTGTCCCAAAGTTCTTATGAGTGATCAAGGGTCACATTTCCTGAACAGGACTATTGAAGTATTGACTGAAGAATTTCAGGTGTATCATCAAAAGAGTACTGCATATCACCCACAAGCAAATGGGACTGTCGAAGCTTTTAACAAAATCCTTGAGCATGCCTTGACAAAGGTTTGTAACACTAACAGGAATGATTGGGATATTCAAATTCCCACAGTGCTATGGCCTTACAGAACTACTTGCAAAAAGTTGACAGGCCATACACCCTTTCGACTAGTTTATGGGCAAGAAGCTGTCATGCCCATGGAATACATTGTTCCCAGCCTCCGGATATCTGCTTTCACCAACTTGGCTGACCCAACCATAATCACAGAGAGACTGAAATAGATATTAGAACTTGAAGAGGATAGATTTGTCGCAGGTTTCCAACAACAGGTGCAGAAAGCCTGAGAAAAAGCATGGCATGACAGACACATCAAGAAGAAACATTTTCAGCAGGGTGATCTTGTGCTCCTTTATGACAGCAAATTCATGAAGTTCCCAGGAAAGATTAAGACACATTGGAAAGGCCTGTATGTAGTACAGAAAGTTACTGATGGGGGCGCAGTTTAGCTAGCTAAGTTTAATGGTGAACTTTTTCCCTCTATGATAAATGGGAGCCGATTAAAAAAGTATATGGACAGGCAAGATACTCAGAATAGGAGGTAACACCAAGAAAATAAGCGAAGATGCTCGTAGCATTATGAAGTATCGTAGTCTGTTTTGTCTAAAGGATGCAAAGCTTCACGTTGGTTGTAGGTCGCAGGGTCAGATGGTGTCGAAGTCGAGGGTTATCAAGGTGTGTCGCAGTCCAAAATGTGATGGATGGGACATATTGCATTCGGCGGCGCTGGCACGATCGCTTCTCTCATTACTTGTCATAATGATATTTTGGGAAAATCCAGCGCTGTGCGGAGAAGATTTCTGGAACTTCATCAGATTTCATGTCATTACTACACCATGATGACCAATTACGCCTCGGGATTCTATAAGAAGCCATCTTGACCTATGCCTCTGTCTTAAGCACATCTGTGAGATATTCAGCCCAAACCATGTCAAACGACTGTAACGTTCAGGAGTTAGTACAAGAAGTAAGGGATAGAGGTTTGTAGCAGCTTTTGAGTACTCCTCCAGCACAGCCCTACTTGGCTAAGTACATCGGCAGGCAGGAGTTTTCTCTAAAATTGGAAAGGCAGATAGGAGTTTGCTCTAACGTAGAGCAACAAATGGCATGAGGCCTTGCAGAAAGACCCTGGGGAATCCCGCCATGAAATCATGCAGCGTACCAGAACCATGGTAGCTATATTCCTTCTGCAGTGGGACACGCAATCCCAGGGTACCCCAAAGTTATGGATGGTCAGGCATCCACAATTGAAGAGAAGGATGGTGTTGCAGGTGGATCGCATTGGTATTCATCAGCAAAACTTCTGAAAAGGGCACAAGCAGGCAGCCGGTTGCAGAATGCAGAAGCTTCAGTAAGCAGTACAATATGCTTCGACAGTAAAAGTCTACCATCCACGAAACTGAAGGTGTCCCGGGACGGGCCACTAGTGAGTCTTAGGGGCCTGTTGGGATGCATACTCCATGATTGGGTAACCCCGCGGTTAAGCAGAAAGTTTGTAAGCGGAACTATGGGTCAAAACAGTCTTAGGGGTGTTGGGGGAAGTTAAAACTACTTTTGTTTGTAATAAACCCTTGGTTGAAATCCAGGGTTTAGGGTTCTGGGTGCCCATGGTTTAAGACCATGGTTTTGTAAAATCGCGCAGTATAAATAAGCGCTTGTGCAAAGAAGATAGGTTAGGTTTTTTTGATGTAAAGAAAGGTTAAGATGGAGCTAAGGCTGATATTGTAAGGAAAGGTTAAGTCCCAGCTGTGTGCGTGGACGACCTCTGCAGCTGTGTGTGCAGAGGGATTTTGTAAGGAAGATTGAGGAAAGACCTACAGCTGAGTGCACAGGGGCCTGCTACTATGTGCATGGCTTTTAAGGATTGAATGGATCTGCAGCTGAGTGCGCAGATCAAACTGTGGATTTTGTAGCAAGTTGAATAGACCGCAGTTTATGGACGTAACCCCTACACTGGGGGTGAACCACTTTATATCCAGTGTTGGGGTTTCTTGTGGTATTGTGTTTCTGTTGTCTTTTATGCATTAATAACTGTATACATCTGATAAGTTAAGATCGTTGTTAATATTTAGCTTCGCTGTGAATTCCCTGTAGTGGGTTGAGAAAGTAACGACTGTTTATTTATCTGTGAAGTTGTATGTGAATGAATGGTAAATCTTTTATAGTATTGATTAATAATATTGTTAAAGGCTAAGGTACAGTAATCCCCCTCTCGGCTTGCAGAAACCTGATTCTGCGGCACCCCATAGCTGTTTCGGGTGAGACTGCAACCTGCGCGTAGGTTGTTGCCGAAAGGGCCAACACTGTGGGTCTTTTTGTTGGTGCGACACTAAAGGTTTAAACCCGGGTCTGCCCTATTGCCCAACAGGAATCTCATCTATGGAACCTACTCGAAGAAAAATTAGGCTAGAATGGAACCAAAACTGAACTGCTTTAGTTCCCCCTACCGACACTTAGTCAGCTTATCCTTGAATATTGGAAGCATGGCTTCTGCCCAGTTGAAGAATGTAGGTGCCATGGCCTCTATGGCATAGAGCATATGTGCTCTAGAATCTTGGTGCACTCCTTGGATACCTGCCACTCTCTACATAGTGAATAGTATAGTCCGTAGAGGTCCATCGATCACTGCTTTTATTGGGATTTTCTTCCCTGATGTCCTTGTCCCCAGAATATAGTGTTGGTTAATCAACTCTTGTGTGGTAATATCCCCTCCCCGGGAACCTATCAGCGATATGGGGGCACCCCATCTCAAAATTCCAGTCAAGAAGTAGATATCCTCTACCTCCACGGTCAAAATATGAGCACCAACCTCAAAGTGTTGCTGCTCCGGATTCCACATCCGCAGTATGTGCTCTAGCAATTTCTTGTGTGATACCATACTGGGAGTTCAGAAGAATTTCAAGAGTCCATAGTCTTGTAATGCATCTATACAACTCGCATTCCTTTCGGTGAAAGTGCCATCGTTGTCATGCTGTCTTTCCTTCCATATCACCATTTTTTATTAGCTAAAACCTGCCAAAAACAATCACAAGACCCATTAGAATAATTCTTAATCATTGAAATAAAAAAAAATGATCTAGTTTTGCTTGTGTCATTAGTTTTACATCTCCACAGCCGGCACTGCCTATGCGCTTTGTTTTCAGTGCAGTTCTAGCAAGGTACCGCGTATCCCACAAGGAGTAAGCATGGTGCTCACTCCCATGATTTTAAGGCTTGCCATACAAGCCCAAAACACTATTCAAAATAAAAATTAAATCTATGAAAAGGAAGAGTAGGGTTTGAACTATTACCTAGAGCCAACAGCGCTCGAATCCGATGGTGGAAACTCTCGATATCAGTAGTTGAAGATCTAGCTAAGAAAGTGCCCCAAATGCTCTCCACTATGGGTAAATAGTAAAATGTTTTGATTTTTCACTATATACATGAATTTTATACACATTTTGGGGTTTGATAGGTTATAGTTTTCATTTAAAATCATTTACTACTCAAAATATATCAATCTTAATCCCTTAATGTCAGTTATGAGCGCATTTAACACTTGTTTTTGAGTCGATTGTAGGATAGAAGAACCATAGTAGTAAAGTTTTGGGAGTTTGTTTTTGACTTTTTTGTACTACCATAAAATGGAAAACTCGATGAGCGTTTGTTACGACACTTTGGTCATGCTCTTGAAACATAGTATCAAAGGTCCAAGTCCATTTCCAATTGTTTCCAGGCCCGTAAAAACTAACATTGTTTAAAGAAACCTTATGGAGTCTTCTTTAAACTCTTTTCGTGCTCCTTAAATATGAAAAGATCGTCGAGTCCATTTCCGATTCTTTCCAGGCTCGTAAAAACTAACATTGTGTAAAGAAACCTCATGGAGTCCTCTTTAAACTCTTTTTCGGCTCCATAAATACAAAAATATTATCGAGTGATCTTGTCTTCTTCACACTCATTATAATATTTGAAGAGTCGTCTCTCTTACATTAGGTTATCGCTTTTTCGGTTCGGATAGACTATTTATGAAAAAGGAACACTCCAGCCAATCATGACTGGAAGAGTTCTCTAAGGTATGATTTTACACTTTTTCAAGCCTTAGGGACTAAATCATATGAAAAAGGACCCTTTGGAGTCTTCTTCCATAATCGTTCAGACTCTCTAAACATGAATAATACCGAGTTTTCTTTCATTTTGACTCGTTAAATTAACAATTGAGAGACCCTTTTTGGGAACGAACCCCTCCTCTCTCAGGTTCATAAAACATATGAGTTTGGACTTGTCTTCAGATGAACTACATCAATTGTTTGTTACCCTCTTTGAGCTCATAAAACCAAAAAGAGGCACTCATCAATCATGATGGGGAAAATGGGAAGGGAATCATTTTGCAAATAAATGGCAGTAGTTTGTCATTACCTTTGAACATGGTACTTGTATGCATATCATGTCAGTCAATTGGGTATTTATTTGATCTCCATGATGATCCACTTTCATGAGTCATGTCACTCCTTTGAGTCTTTCAAAAGAATGCATTGTCCACTATCACATTTTGTGTTTGTCTGGTTCAATCATGTTGCCAAGTCTTGTGTCGTGCCACCCGATGTTCAAAGGGAAGTTGAAGAAGTTTACCTTTGCAATCAAAATAGTATCTGTGTCAGTAATTTTGAGTCAGTCTTGTGGTTACTACATTCACATCATTCCAGAACTATATTCCGTGTTTCATGTCGTCGATGTGGGTCTCATCATGGCCCTCCTTTGACGAGACTATTCTTGTCGACATCAGCTCATTATCCGGGAAATAGTCTTAGAAACAAAAAATTAGTACCTTGAGATCTGTATGCCTTAATGATAGATTCTCTCGCTCTTGACATAGGTTCACATCATTGACCTTTGATCGATAGAATCGACTGGGTGTTCGACATCAGGACATCTATTCACACTCATTATATTGTAGTAGGGTACCTTGGGAATCATTGACATCAATGGTGATCTCCCTCGCACTTGTTAACGGTTCACATCATTGACCGGTAATCAAGTGGTTTCTACCATGTTCAACTTCAGATCATTGTAATCACATGGATAGAATCGTACTTTGTGGAAGACGAGATGAAGACCCTGGGTATTTGTTTAGCGCTCATTGCTTTCCCCAGGTTGCGATGGAGTTTTGTATCCCTAGCATGGATACAAATTTGTATGGTCATGGCTATGCTCAAATTTGTGTCTGTATGACATAGATCTACGTTGTATGTCTGGTAGCTATGTCCAAGTTTGAGTCATTTATCACATGGATCTATGTTGTATTCTAGTACCCATGCTTGATTATTCCTCTCATGGATCTTCCTTGTATTGGTTTTCAGCCATGAGTTGATTACTTGTGTCTATGAGTCAAATGTATTGATGTACTACAGATGCCTACTAGATGAAATTCTTTGATCGAGATGACATTTTCATCTCTAAAGTGACAACTTTTTCTCTCAAAGCTTTTGTTTATAGTATCGCTCTAAGTCTCATGATTTGGGGGGCATTCTGTTATACCCAAATCTTGTCACCACCATGTGATAAGACCTAGTTTTCCCTTAATCCCATCACTTGGAGTGGAAAGCTATCCTATTTTTCAATCTTACATGAAAAAACTCAGCACCGCACTTTCTTTGTGTCCCATGAGCAGTACCTTGCTCACACTGCCTATACCCTGTGTTCCATAAGCGATGCCACCACGTGTGGCCTTTTTCCCATAAGAGTTTCTCATCTAAACCACTTTGTCATAAGAGAATAAAAGTGGTACCTTGGGTAAAATGGGAAAAAGAGAAGTTTCTGAAGGCTTCTAGATGATGAGCCTCGTGTCCTCCCTTATCCCTATCATAGTGGGTCAGTTGAGCTCAAGATCCCCCATCATAGGATCTTAGAGGCCACCTCAGCCACAAATCTCACAACTATCCCTATCTATTGAGCCTTATAAATAAAAGCTCATGTCCATAGTTGAGGGGGATAACTATAGAGGTATTGTTATGCTGTTGAAATGACTACCTAGTCCAAGCCATTGGAGAGCATAGAGAGTAAAGTTGGAGATTATGGAGATGATATGTTGGTTTCATGGAGATGTCTTTCAACACTAAGGCAATGGTTGTAAGCTTCTCTATTTATCTTTAATGCAAAGCTGATTTCCGTCCCACAATACTGTTGTTTTGATTTCACATGTATATGTTGTTAGATTCCTTAGTCACTAACATGGATACGTAGATGTTGTTCTGGTAGATTTGATGTGTTTTCATGTTTGATCTGTTTGCAGGTACACAGGTTCACTATCGAAGCAGCATTCTAGGTGTCTATGACATCCAGGGAGGGTCTTCATCCTTTGTCGTTCATTCATTTGTTCTGGATCTGAACCATTCAGACTAGAGGAACAACTTATGTCTATAGAAGGTGAAATATTCCTATTTATAGCAACATTCCTCCCAATCTATCAATGAGGGAAGTATGATAGTGAGAAAGTGAGGCTTATGTATTTATCAAGGTGTTCTTAGGGTTAAAATTTCATCACCCTCCTATTAATTTGATTTCCCACCGCTTAGTTTCCCTCCAAACTATGTTTCATTGGTAAAAAAGCATGTTTACATGTCCATGGGGAATGTTGAGTTCGACTCACAAAGCTTGTATAAGACTCGTGAGTAAAGTGAGTCTGTCAAGTAAGGATGAGTCCTGGCGAGTGGTGATTTTGGGAAGACACACAATTCTAGGACAAGTCAAACTTCACTAATATCAACATTCAAGTAGAACCACTCAGATGAAAGTTGTCATCACAAGAAAGTCCATTTTATTAAAATCGCTTCAGAGACATTACTTAATTAGTTTTACCATGTCAATTATATCTCCAAATTAACTCGATGAAATATTTTCTCTTACCAGAATGATATTTGAGCTTAAGTCTGATGTAAAAGGATGTGGATAGAGTAAATAGAATTTTCAGAGAGATGACTGAAAACAATAGTTTGAGGTGAATGCATCATACATTTGACCTATAGAAATCCAAAGAAAATAAATATAGGAATGTTCTAGATGAACCATAAACAATGTTCCACCAAATTTCGGGGATGTGGGAGCAAGGGAGAGAGGAAATGCACATAGGGGACATTTGGAGACACCCCCCAACCTCTAGGGAAATTCATGGGGGATGTGGGGACATCAGGGTCCTGTTGGCCCGATTTTCTAAATCCAGGCCAATAAGGAGGTTTTGTCCACACAATCAGCTTAAAGCAGCGTCCAGTATGTTTGGTTTAACAAAACCTCGCAGGTTATGGTCCTGCTACCAGCTAGTTTGTCTCTTAAAGAGAACTTAAAACCAGCAAAATCTAACCTACTCTAATGTTTACTTTACCTATATATCTAAATATCCTAAGGTTGATTTCTTAAGGAAAGACTTCGATTTTTGGGAATTTTTCTAAATATGAAAACTTAAGTAAAATATATAAAATGATTTAACAATTACTAATTAAACTTGAAAATAAAATTAAAACTAAATTATTCTACCTATCCTATTAAACCCTATCTCAGCTGAGAGAAAATTGAATATTATATTAATTATTAATCAATAATGATGAACAGATTGACTGAAATATAATATAAACAAACCATTCAAATTATAACTAAAAGTCAAACTGCTAAATGATAACAGAATTGAAATTTAACCTGTAAACACACGATCAATTTCAACTGTCTAAAATTAATTAATAATCAATTTTCAAGATAGTTATTTGAATTTAAGATAATGTGTATTTAAAAGTCATCGTCAACATACGAATGAGATTTTAAATAAATAGAAAAA
>LPNX010254059.1:0-28671 GCA_001517045.1 Pseudotsuga menziesii | reverse complement strand
ATTTTACATATAAAACAAAATAAATATTAATTTACTTAACCACAACCTCTGATAGGTTAATTGCAACACGAAATAATTAAAATAACCAAATTATTACAATCTTGCCTTCTTCGTTTTAAAATCAAAGAATATATATATATATATAATCAAAACATAAATATATTCGACAAGATTCGAGCTTATCCAAGCTGTAAGTAACAATTAAACCCCAAAACTGAATCATATCAGTTACGGCCCTATGGCCTTTTACAACATAGAGTCACGACTTAAAAGCCTGATCTAGAAACAACATAACTAAAAAAAAAAATATACAACTGAGAAGGAAATGATTTATCCAAGTCTCAGCTATGAAATCCCTAAGCCTCCATTTATAAAAATAGCCACTAGGGCTTCAATAAACTGAACCAAACATCAGGTATCGACCACATGGCGTCCCAAAATTTTGTTACTTTACAGAGTATCCATGGCCGAGCCAAACAAACCAGAATCCAAGAAACTGAACCAACTCATTTTAAACATCATACACCACTGCAGGAGAACCTCAGCGAAACTGAGGCTTACAAGAAGAAATGCTATG
This sequence comes from Pseudotsuga menziesii, assembly GCA_001517045.1. Classification (NCBI taxonomy): domain Eukaryota; kingdom Viridiplantae; phylum Streptophyta; class Pinopsida; order Pinales; family Pinaceae; genus Pseudotsuga; species Pseudotsuga menziesii. The sequence goes on along the minus strand of LPNX010254059.1, from coordinate 28,094 downwards.
GTGAAGCCCCCTTTGCTTAGCATCTTTCAACTCAGGATTTATATTTTGGATGGGAGCCTGTAAAAAGGAAAGAACCACAATTATTATTTAAACCCTCTGTCAGTAGTGAAAATAATTAACCTAAGCAATGTAAGTTTGAACAAATCTAAATAATTCATACTTGGGTTTATTTCCATGTCTTCGTTGTGAACAAGATAGTTATTTCAAACCCTAGCCACCATTTACAAGAGAACGAGCTCCACGAAGTACTGTCAGAAGAAGAAACACAACATGTAGAGTTCAAGATTGAACTCCCAATCCATGACAAAGTAGGGTCAAATGCAACACCAGGAGTTGAGCAGCGAGAACAGTTAACAGCTCATCCAACAAGACCACACTACGACAACCCAAGAGCCATGCTCACCTCCTCATCTAACCAATGCACTAGGGAATGAATAAAAGCAATTCTAGAGGAAAGGTAATGATAGGCACATATTTTTTATAGAGTTAGGTAATGGCGAGAATAGGGATTCATCAACAAAACCAGAGATAGTATCCAATTACACCTCTACACATAGAAGAAGAAGATTATTGGCAGGAAGGTTTACATAGTGGAGTGACAAATAGGCTGAGTGGCCATGAGCCTGCGGCCCCTCGTCTGGAGCAAGGTAAAATATAGGTAAAGGTGAGGTATTAGGGTTTTAAATAATTTATATGGTAAAAAAATCCAAAGGTCAAAACCCTATCAAATGATCATCGACCACGCAGCTCCAAAATTATTTGCAAAGGATGGGTTTGGTAATATAGTTCGAAACTCCTTGTTGCAGCCTCCACATAATAGGGTATATAAATTAATACCATATTATATTTCATGTCATGGTTTCGTTATCTTTTGTTATGGTTTTATGCTTGTTTTATCCATAGTAAATAACATGGGAGGTAGTAGCTAAACTAGGGTCTTTAGTATAAGCTAAAACCTTTGAAATAGTATAAGAAAACTTATGCTAATCATTATTTTTCACATAATAAACAATGCTTTGTAATCGGTTTTAGGAAGATACAAAATGGAGAAGGGAATCATTTATATGTATATACTCATAACTATAGAAGATACCTAGCTAGGACTTTAGTCTAGGTATTAAATTATGGGTACTAGTATATGGTTTATCAATAATAGCCTTATGAGATGAGAAATCATTATACAAATGATAATAGGATAGACCTCTATGAAGAATAATTCTTCTTTCCTTAAAATAAAAAGTAATAACACTATTGTTTTAATGAAAAACAATTTGTATCAAGGCATCTCTATTTTGGTAAGTATTAGAATAATTATAAACTATCCTATGTACTAAGTACTAGTTTTCATGTGTGTTATCCGTCAAAGCATTTTATGACTTTAATTGGATCATCTCTTCTAGGTTATTGTAACTCATTATTTTGTAGAAAGAAATCTGTTACACAAGATGCATTTTACTAGAATTACATACAAGTTTTAAATTGAGAATGGAAAGATGGAAGTTGAACGAACAAGTTTTAACAGTAGCGAGTTGGAAGAGTAAGTGAGCTAAGTTCAGTTTATTAAAATTACTGTTATCACTATCAACTATGAAGATCATAAAAAAATAGGATCAATGATACCTCTTTTACTGCTCAAGCTATAAAACAAATAATTTAACTAGCATTTTATTTTATGCTAGTTGGGATGATAATCTCGATCTGGGAAAACTGGTAAAAAAATTCTTACCTGTAAAGGACCTATAAAAGAAGCATCACTTCACTGCATTAGATATAAGCTAAGTAAGCCTCGATCTCAACTGAAGTTCTTTCCTACTTGTCGTAAGACAATAAAAACATACTACGTATTAAGATGTAGACATAGGTTTCATTTCCTATTATTCCAAATCACAACCTACTAAATCAAATCCTTAACATGGAATTATGAAGACAAACTAATAAATATATAGAACTAGAGATTTATAAAATGTTCAGATCTAGTTAATACTGTTTAAAGTAACCTTTAGCAGTTATTTGTTCCTAGGCAGTGACGACTACAGACATTTTATGTTACATGAAAATTTTTAAATTTTTATAATCTTTGGGAGTATTACAGAGTATCCCACTGCTTGTTCAACATTTTGGAAATGCATTTTCATACCTCAGGATTTACATGCATCTTCAACATAGAATTGATTGGTAGGTCAAAAAATTTATAGGTAGGGATGCCATCTTTTCCAATAAATATGCATAAATATTGAGCAAGTCCTTTGAGACCTAGTATATCATAACTACAAAAATAGAAGCAAGCATCCTTAGTTCAAACATTCTTTGGATTTGTGCTCAATAAATCCCACATAAACAATATAAATCCATAGTGCATTTCCCTTGCATTATAAATACATTTCTAGCTACATAATTTTAATTTATATAAATCAATTCATTATAAAACCAAAAGTGAAGGCTCGTAACCAAGAAATAAACAACACTCAGCCCCTGATACCAACATTGGACCAGATAGAGACAAATTATTTTGAGAAGATTTGGAGTCTGCAATAGGATATGTAATACAGAAAAAGAATACTATAATGTAAACAAGGAACACAACAAATCTGAATGGGATGACCCAAAAGTTACAACCAAGCTACTACAACCAACAATATACATATTTTGATCAGATGTTAAAAATACTTGAAGCTACATAATAAAGCATTTTCATTTTCTATGATTAAATCCCTTCACCTGACAATGCTAGAAATTTGTAGAATTCTTCTTAGAATAATGATTCAAATAAAGCTGTGAGATGGAAAAAAAAGGTTCGTAACTAGGGATACATTTCCAAAACCATATAGAACATGTCTTGGCATGGAATATTGACTGAATCATGTGTCCATTATCTATGTGAAAAAAATTGTTTAAAATGAATGTAATATATTTCATGATATAATTCTATCATGAATTGATGTTGTTAATCAATTGAGTACCATTTTGGATATGTTTCCCTCCATCTTTTCATCAATATTTCAGGAATTGGAGGTGCATCCCATCTTAGGTGCAACTATCCCTGACACTTTTCTTTTACTTCTTTAGTTTTGTTATTATCAATATTTGTAGTTGTGGTAGTGTCCATTTTGGTTACAGGGACATTGAAGGAGCTATCAGAGCAGGGTTTTTTGGCTTTCTTCCCTCTCCCTGTCCCTGGACCCAGGTCCAGTCCCTTCTCCTCAGCACAAAAAAGCCCAAGATATTGGCCCAACGGAGCGGAGCTCAATCGGCAGCACCTACGACATAAATGTCGTCTCACCCGAGATATCTCAGTTTTATGGGTAACTACCAGAACCACGTTTCCGAAGTTTGTATGGGAGGGTATTTTAGTACCTTTTCTATGCGCCAAGGTTTCCAACGAAGACCAGGAAGGTGGGTTACTTCTATACATGATATTTCAATAGAAAAATATGATCTGACCCTTATTTATGCGACTTAAGTGAACAAATAGTGAATAGACAACATAAGCATATTCATTAATATAATGCAGCAGTCATACATTTATCTAGTTACAACACAATAATCAACCAGTCATTCAACACAACATTCATGCATATAATTAAGCTACTCCAACATTCACACATATACACAACACATAGCATGGAAACCCATCTAGGCAAAAACCACAAGGTGCTCTTCATCTGGAATGAGGAAATACACCATTTGTCTATGCACAAAGATGCTGACTCTGTTCAATATATTTTCTTCTATCTTTATAAACTTTTCCTCCCTCTCATGCTCTCTAATCTTCTCTCTTTCTCTTTCTACTCTACTCCTAATAGCGATCCACACATAGCCTGGATCGACTCAACCTTATCCACTTGTATGTGCACTCAACTACAGAACCACTAGTCTAATGCACTCAGTGATCTAGAGTCATTAACCAAAACTTCCTGTCTTAATTCTAGCTCTAGCATTTTTTCCAAGAGTCTACAGATTAATCCAAAATGTTGTATTAGCTAATTAGCTAAAACTGGCTAACCTGTCTACAACTTGGGTTCCTTCTTTTATAGACCCATTCCAAAATCAATACATATCCCATACATACTTGTTACATACTCAATACTAACTCAATATAGACTCTAATAGACTCATTATAGGCTCCTATTCAATCGCTATCCCAGTCGACTTACTATCTTTGGCCGATAGGATGTCTTTCCTATTATAGTAACACATAAAAAAGGAACTACTGGCTTGACTTAAAAAGATTCCTTCACGCGTGTGGTTTTCGTCATCTCGCAACCAAGCTTGTACCCAGATCTTTAAGGGCTACTGCTTTCTAGAGTTATGCCTTGCTTTCATTTTCCAGTTGTTACTATTTACATGCCTAATTCTATTGATATTTTGCCATGTCATCTCGTATCTCATTCTATCCTTTTGTCATGGATTACTTATCTGGTGCAGCTTCCTCATCCCATGCCTTCTCTTTTTTTTATTCTTCTCTTTCCTTCTTTTGTCACAACATCCTTCCCTTTTCCTTGGTTCTCCTTCCTCTGTCATAGCTCCTTCCTCTTCTCCTTTATGTTATTCTCCATACTTAGGCATCATTCTACATGAATTTTTCCCTACTGTCTTGAGGCCCAACAAACCCCTAACACTCACATGTGGCTCCTCCTGAGCCACGTGAATTATTCCTCCATGGACTGACTTGTCTTGACTTTGGTCTGAAAATACTCCACGGTTTTCAGCAACTTCTCTTTCTCTACACGCACTTCTTCTATTTTATGTGTGTGTTCCACCAGGTTGGAACTAACATTTTCTAGCATGACTCTTTCTATAGATGCCTCTACCTCATGCACCTTTTGGTGTATAGGCTGAATTATTTTCTTTCTGTGTCTAATTGCAATTCCTTTTTTGTTTGATTATATGTTCCTTCTGTGTTTGCAACTTGTTGTGGTCTTTATTCTTTTGGTACTACTATTATCTTTCCTGCTTCTTGGATGTTTTTACCAATCAACGGAGTAGGAGGTAGGGGATGGACTTATCAATAACACTGATGTTCCTTGCTAGCATTTCTAGCTTCAAATTCCATCTCATCCCAATTTTTTTTGTCCTCCCTTCAGAATCTTCTGTGACATTATCCCTGAACAAGTATACAACATCCAGGGAAGCCTCATAGTTTGCGTTAGTCACTCAGTCCAGCATTTGTTTATTGTCTCTCTTTTCTATAGTGCTACTGAGATATGTCATCCTCAATATGTAATACCTCCCTCCATCATGGTGTGCCAGTTCAACTTGTTTTTGGACTCGTCATCACCTCTCATAGATTCAATGGTTTACAATGATGCTGGTGATGACGTTGGCCTTTGTTGCTTCTTCTCTCAGTCCAAACATTCGTTCAGACTGACATATCTTAGCAATGGATACTATGCACTATGGGAATTAATTCCACAATCTTTTCTGGAGGATTTGGTAGGATGTCATCTAGTCTTTGAATTCTTTCCACTGCTTCTTCATTCGTGCTCAGCTCCTTCAAGACAACATTTCTCTTACCGGTATCCGAAGGTATTCGCTTTGACATATTTACCAAGATAGTTGGAGCCTATTTCGCATGGAGGAATAAAGTTGGATTAATATCGAAGAAGCTCCCTGCCTCTAGTGGAACATATCCAACAACATTACACTTACTCAAAACAGTCATTACAGTTTTCTTGACAAGGTCCCCAGGGCTAGCAACACTGTAACACTTACTAGTCATACTTCTCTACAAGTTTTTTGTCACTATGTGTATTGCAAACTATTCTAGTTGTGGCATTATAAGGATGCAAGCAGGTAATCGACCATCAGTAGCAGGGTCATTCCATCAATTAGTCTATCAAATCCTCACACGCACCATCATCTAGTAGCATAATGACAACACAAACCATCATCTGGGTTCTTAGTCCGACTTCTTATGTGGAGGTGCCAACTATGCCACCCCTTTTCCCTGTGACATCATGATACTAATGGTGGAAGCGACCCTCAAATTCCCTTGATATCTGCTCTAATTTCCTCGTTGTCTATGGGATTAATATTTTTCACCTCAATAATTCTTCCTCATAAATGTGCCAATGCACCACTATTTTTAGTGCCACACTTCCCTCTTCGTGCCTCGTGTGAAAGTCACTCTGTTCTCTTCTCCTAGTTGTCCTTGTTATCATTTTTTTTGTGTGCAACCTAGTCATAGTTATCAAAATAAGGCTTCAATTGGCTTCCATTGATGAGCCCCCTGACTTCTGTGCCATCTATTTTTTCCAGTTTCACCGCTGCTCTATCAGTGATTTCAATAACCACATAAGGACCTAACCAATGTGTCTTCATCTTTCTTAGGTGATTGAAACATTTGTTGTCATACATAAGAACAAGGCCTCCGACTAAAAATTACTTGTTCTTACTGTGTTTATTGTGCTATACATTTTTCCTTTCAATGAAGCATTCATCTTCCAAGTGTATTAGCTGAAGTAACCTTTCTTCAAAAGCATCAACATCTGTCATTTCTGTGAGTGCCGCTACTCTTAAACTTGGTACAATATATTCCATAGGCATGACAACTTCTTGTCCATATACTAACTTGAACGGTGTTCTGTCCTGTTAACTTCTTACATGTTGTGCGACATGCCCATAGTACTGCAGAAATTTTCTAGTCCCAATCATCCTTCTTGTATTGCAGACTTTGGTTAGCGCATTTTCCAGAATCTTGTTAAATGCTTTGACTACTCCATTTTCTTGCGGGTGATATGGATTTGTTCTTCTATGCTGTATTTGAAATTCATCAGTTAGTTCCTCAATCAATTGATTAACAACATGCGTAACTTGATTGCTAATCAATATATTTGGGCACCGAAACCTTGTTACAACGTTTTCAATTAAAAAATTCATTGATTTCACAGTAGTACAATCCTTAATAAATGCATCTTTCTCCCATCAAGTTAGGTAATCCGCCATGGTGATAATATACCTAGCTCCTGTGCGCTTCTCTGCTGGACTAATAGGTCCCACAAAGTCAACAACCCATTTGTCGAAATCCTTTAACGTGAGTTGTGGAACTAATGGAATTTCATCTCTTTTGGATGGCTTTCCCATTCTTTGGCAGACATCACAAATCCGACAGTAATCTTGAGGGTCTACATGCATGGTAGGACACCATAACCCTTCCTGTAATATCTTGTGCATAGTCTCCTTTCCTGTGTAGAGTCCCCCTGCAATACCAGTATGTGCTTCACTTAAAATAATAGGGTCCTCATGTTAAAAAACACAACATTGAAGTATCTCATCCAGGCCCTGTTTATACAAGTCGTCAACAATCAACTGGAAATATGCAACTCGTATTACTAATTGTTTATTCTATGTTGTTGTGAACTCAGCCGATGAAAAACCCGTAGTTAGGAACTATATGATATCTTCGTATTGATTATCAAATGTAGTTATCAAAAACACTTGTGCATTAGGCAGAGTATCTTTCAAACTAGTAGGTTTGTATCCACTCTCTATTATGGAGAGGTGGTTTGGTCCCAAGTTTAATCGGACCGGTTTAACAATTATCTCAAAGTCAAATTATTGAAAGAGGAAAAGCTATCGACAGATCTTCCTTCCAACACTGGCTTGTTGACCAAATATTTTAATGCAGAATGGTCAGTGTACATTTTAAAATGTCACCCCTAGCAAATAATGTTTGAATCTTTGCAAGTCATAGACCATCGCAAGTCCTTCTCTCTCTGTTGTGGTGTAATTATTTTATGTAGTTGATAACTTCCCACTAGCAAAAGCAATGGGGTGATCGATCTCTCCCTCTCTTGGTTGCGTTAGTACCACTCCAAGCACAAGAGAGGATGCATCAACATGAACATGGAATTATTTTTTCCAATCTAGAAATACAAGTATCGGTGCAGTGGCCATTTTATTTTTCAACTTATCTAGAATCACCTGGCATTCATCTATCCATTGAAACTTGGTGTTTGTTTTCAACAATTTCTCCATTGGGTAAGTCACTTATGCATATCTTTTGATGAACTTTCTGTAATATCTCGTATTTATTAACATTGCTCTTAATTTTTTAACTATGGTAGGTGGTGGTAAGTCCAAAATGATGTCGAATTTAGCTGGGTCAACCAAAATCCCATCTTGACAGACCACATGGCATAATAGAGCCCTAAAAGGTGCACAAACAATACATTTTCTCAAATTGAGAGAAATTTTGTACTGATAGAATCGTTCTAACATCACTTTAAGAATTTCTATGTGATCCTTTATAAGTAAAAGGAATTTCCATTCATCAAAGTAGACTTCAAGAAATTTATGTATAAACTCTTTAAACACAGCAATGAAAATTCTAGAAAATATTGTAGGCACATTCTTGAGTCCAAAAGGAATTATCGTGTACTAGTAGCATCCCCACTCCATTGCAAAGGTAGTCTTTTAGCGATATTCTTTTGCAATTTTGACCTGATGGTATCCCGAGAATCCATCTGTAAATGAATACATTTCTTGTCCTCCAACATTCTCTAATACTTCATATGTAAATGGAGTTGGAAATGGATCATGCAATCAAGCATCATTTAATTTCCTAGGTTCAACGCATATCCTGACTTCTCCTGAGCTTTTCTTGTCTTGTACTATGATCAGGATAACCCATTCTGATTCTTCAACTGGTTCTATTACTCTTGCCTCTAGCATTTGATCAAGTTCGGCTCTAACGTTCTCTTTGTAGTGTGGGTTTAATCTGTATGGCCTTTGTTTGACCAGTTTTACATTGGGCCTTAGGGATATCTTCATTTCACCAAGGTCTCCAACTATGCCTTTCATTTCAAAGAAATTTGTGGGGAACAGATCCTAAAATTCATGTAATAATTCAATGATCTTTCCCACAGTCTCGCCATCCTAGTAATCTCCAATATTAGCAAACTTCGGGTTTTCCTTAGATCCAATATTTACTTTCTTAATTTTGAGTGGTTTTAGACACTCGTCATTAGTTATAACAACTCCCTCTACTGTACGTATACCTTATTACTCAGGTATATTTAACTCAAGTGGGTCATCCTCATCTGGTTCTCCTCTAAGATTATAACACTACATCCAGCTATGTGTATTCATCCTTCATTGGTGGAAGTTCATATCTGCAACTGGTATTTCTTCGAATATCTTCTCCTTTATTACCTATAACGCAGCATCCACTATTGGGTTTCCACTTACAAATTCAAATGTTTGGGTAAATATTATAGCTAAGCTTTCCCATTTAATGGTTCCTCGTTGCAGCTCCCTTGAGGTGTGCCAACTTCTAGGTACCATTTACAAAGTGTGGATGAATCAATGAACCCATTCTTGTCGCGAATATTCTTTCCAAATCCCTTGATAGTGCTCAATATGTTTCCTAGGATTTGTGAGTCCAGTGTATTTATGATCAGGATAATTGATCTCTTCTCTGAATTTGATCTCCATTAATCTCCTACATTGTGTCCATTTGGAGATGGATTGCTTGTGTGTACCCCACCATCTAGCGGGCATATCTTTCAGCACATAATCCAAAGCAGACAATCGTTATGATTCTATGGATTTTTCTTCAAATTCTACCAAAAAATATGCAAGGTTAGGAAATCCTTCATATGTAGGAAGTGTGTTTGCTTCAGCTCCTACCCTTCAGACAGATCTTGTGATTCTTGCACATATTTTCATGGAGACTTCATGTCGCCTATTTTGCCAATTTTCCAAATCATTTCCTGAGTCGGATGTGCACGAGCTTACACTCCGCCAAGTCAGGTTTCCATCAGCTATTAGGTTAATATAGTCATCCTTTGAAGACATGATGTTCTATAGCTGATCCATATAATTTTCATTCCCTTCTCCATGCACAGGTTCAACATATCACCGTCCTTCAAATGGATCGATTGGCGCAACCACTCTTATTTAAGAATCTTCAAAAGACAATATCCTTTTCTTGAACTTTATAATAGTTTGGTTGTCTATTGCCCAATCAATTCCTAGAATTACAAGATATGGGTTTGTGTCATCGACAATGGTAATAAATTCGAAGTTGGCATATTTTTTTAAGCCTTAGACTTCCACATGTACTTGGGTTAGTCTACCGATTGGTAGAACCTTTGACTAGTTTGCAAGCCTTAGCTAAATAGGAGAATAGTCCAGTCACAGCCTATTCATTCTCTCCCATGTATTTCTAGTTAATATATTGACATCCGTGCTTAAATCTAACATGATATAGTCCATTTCATAATCTCCTATTTGCGTAGTCATTCGCAGTTCTCATCCTGTCTTCAGTTTTCTCTCGATTTGATTAACTCTTTTGTCAAGTCGCAGGCATTTTGTGGTTTCTTCTATGAGTATTGTTAGTTTCACGACAACATATTTATCATGGATTAGTGCTAAACAAATTTTGAAAATTCTGTAAGCTTACTAACCTTTTTGAATGGCCGCTTCATGATTAGTTTTTCAAATTGTTGAGGCATAGCTCTAACTTGTCCAGATATTGACAGTTGATTGGTATCAACAAATTCTTGTTGCACCTTCAAGAATACTTCTTTCTCTTGTTGTACATCTAGTAGAGATTTCTTTTATGCTTCAGGTATCACCTGCGGTTGTCCTTGTTGTGTATTTTGGTCTTCTCCCATCACAACACCTCCTCTTGTGACTGCAACAATGAGTAGTTTTCTGGGTTCTAGAAAAATCATTTGAATACTCATATTAGGGTTTGGATTCAGATTCTACACTGGGTTGGGGTTAGTGACAGTTCTATCCTACCATTTAACAATAAGCTTCAGAAGCTGTTCAACAATATAATCAAATGCTTTACAATATGTACATTTTGTTGTAGTACTTTAACAGTCTCGTGAAAAATGTCCTGGATGCCCACCCCCCTTTGCAGAGGGTATTGTTGTTTTTGAGGATACTGATTCTACTGGTATTGCAGTTGAATAATTTTTTGTTTGATACTGCGTAGGATGATACTAAGGTTGCACCCGTTCATCTTGCATTTTCTCATCATTTTTCATTGAGTAGGTATCCATCGTTTTTTCTTGTAGAAACTGAAGGGATATGTAGTATTTCTCATCATGACCTATCGACTCACAAAATTTACAATATAGAATAGTGAGTGCACTTACAATATTTTGTAAGTACAGACATTCCTCAAACTTGTGACCTCTAGTCTAGCATATTCTACAGTAAGGGGTTTAATGGGTTTGGTGCACTTGTTGTGACATAGTTCATGAGTGTCAGGAAATTTTATTTATGGTGTCCATTTTTTCTACATCTTGTACACCATAGTTCCTCCTGAACTTCCTTTCCTCTTTTAATGTTCTATAGATACACCCCAAGATTTGCCAATTGTGACTAAATTTGCATCATTCCCGAGATAGTGTTTCCAATAGGAGAGGATTTTAATTTCATTTCTATTTCAAGAGCCTATGTATGTGACATAATTTTATGTTACATCAAAAAGGTTCAAATATGTGGTATCAAGGAAGCAATAAACCATTCCTTATGTTGCACATTTGAAATTTGGAAACTTACTTTGGCCATTAATGTCTTAAATCCTTGGTTAAAGCCCAAAACATATTTTGTTGGTAGCTACTTAATCTCTTTGATATCAGTGATGCACTGTGATTCAGAATTCGACTATTTGAATTCATCTATCGAACCCAAGCAAATATTGTTGAGTGTTTTAGAGAGAACTCATGTTGGTACTATGGAAAGTTTCATATACCAGTCCAGCGCACGACCTCCCAGAGTTGCGATCATTTACAATTTCTTGATATTCTCATCTTGTATCTGTCATACAGTCCAAGAAACGTCACAAAGAAACCAATGCTGCTCTAGGTCTTCCAACCCATTTCCTTTGAATATTGGTAGCTTAATGTCAGCCCCAACCTTTGTATTTGTTGCTGGTACAGTCAGAATAGAATTAGGACTAGTCGAACTTTCTTTTCTGCTATTTATAGTGTTAATAGTACTTGTATTTGCATCATTACTTGGAGACAGGTTTGGATATCTTACCTCTAGTACTATAGGTGAGTTGTAAGGATGTTCTTGTTCAGTATCTTTAGTAACCTCTTCTGACTCTTTGTCTCCTTTTGAGATCAGTTGATATTCCTCTTCTTCATCACAATATCCTTCATCTAAGTATGACACAAAATTGTATCCTTCTTCTTCTCTATTTTTGTTGCAACTCCCTCGTTCTAACAAAGTTTTCTTCTTTTGCTGGACTTGAATCTTCTTCTGCTTCTTAAAAATCCTGGCTCTAGCTAATTTCCACTATCTCTTAGGAATATCTCACTCTAGGGTTCTGCTGAGACATAGCCACCCTTTTCTATTCATTCTTGCATTCACAAAATGCCTTTTTCTTATAAAAGCATTTTTATCCACGCCTTTAAAGATGACAGGTATCTGTTGCATGGTCCTTGAATTTTTTTTCACTCTGCCTCACTGTATAAGGTTATTGTGTCAACAACAAACTCATTAATATATTCTTCTAGGATACTGTATACCCAAAAATCCACAGCCCTTGATACAAGGTTGCTTGCTCTTTTCAGTCGGTCAATCAAGTAAGGACTCCACTCTCTTGGTTCTCCTCCTTGAAAATTCCTTTGTTGGGTTTCCAACTTAGACAAACACTCATGCAACATGATGGGAAACTCTAAAAAGAAAATCTCGTAAATGTATGAATAAATGTACCGGCCCAACAACTCTGTTTGGTTCCATTGAGATCCTTCACTTTCTTTTCGTACAAACTCTAACTCTTTAAAGTCCACCTAGTATTGGATTTCCGATTTCATGGGATTCCACAACATATCCCTGAGCACAACACTTCAAGGTCCTGAAAACATAACCATTTGTTGTATTTCTTCCCTCACTTTTTCCCTAGACCCGGGTTCAATTCCTTCTACTTAGCATAACAAATCCCAAGATATCGGCCCAATAGAGTGGAGCTCAATCGATAGCACCCGCCACAAAGATGTAGTCTCACCCAAGTTATCTCATTTTTATGGGTAACTATCAGAACCACGTTTTCCCAGTTTGTGTGAGAGGGTGTTTTAGTACCTTGGCTCTGTGCCAAGGTTTTCGACGAAGACCGAGAAGGTTGGTTACTTGTATGCACGATATTTCATCACCAACCTATGATTCGACCCTTCTTTATGTGACTTAAGTGAAAAAACAATGAACAAAAAACATAAGCATATTCATTAATATAATGTGAAATTTATACATTTATCCAGTTGCAATACAATAATAACCCAGTCATTGAACATGATATTCATGCATATAACTAAGCTACTTAAACATTCACACATATACACAACATATAATGTGGAAACCCATCCATGCAAAAACCACGAGGTTCTCTTCATCTAGCATGAGGAAATAGATACACCTTTTGTCTGCACACAAACTTGTAGACTCTATTCAATATATTCTCTTCTATCTTTACAGACTTTTCTTCCCTCTCATGCTCTCTAATATTCTCTCTTTCTATTTCTACTCTACTCCTACTAGTGGTCCATACACATCCTAGATTAACTCAACTTTCTCTACTTTTCTGTGCACTCGGCTGCATAACCACTACTTTCATGCACTCAGTGATCCAGAGTCATTAACCAAAACTTCCTATCTTAAGTCTAGCTCGAGTGTATTTTGCAAGAGTCTAGAGATTACTCCAAAATTTTGTATCAACTAATCAACTAAAACCGACTAACCCATCTACATCTTTGGTTCCTTCTTTTATATACCCATTATAGAATCGATACAGATCTCATACATGCTTGTTACAGACTCAACATTGATTCGATATAGACTCTAACAGACTCATTATAGACTCCTCTTTAGTCGCTATCTTAGGCGACTTACTATATTCAGCCGACAGGATGTATTTCCTATTCTAGTAACACATAACAAAAGGCATTATTATCTTGAATTACAAATATCCATTCCCACATCTGGTTTCCACCAGCTCTCAGCTGATATCATAACCATGATCATTAAGGACTGTTTCTTTCTCAGTTTTATTCCTTCTGCTGATATTCTGCCATGTCATCTGGTATCTCTTTATGTCCTTCTATCGTGGCTTATTCATCTAGTGCAGCTTCCTCATCCTACATCTTCTCTTTGTCTTTTTCTTCTCTTTCCTTCTTCTGCAACAATTTCCCTTTTCCTTAGTGCTCCCTCTGTTGTAGCTCACTCCTTTTCTCCTTTATTTTCTTCCCCATACTTAGGCAAAATTCTACATGAATTCTTCCCTACTTTCCAGCGGCCAAACAGGTTTTAAATCTATTTGGTATAAAAATGTCAATTGTAGAAGCTATAAATTTCTAATGTAAAGTCAAATTGAGATGATCTTTTTCTTGTTGGAAACTAGTGTAAGAAGCTCAAATTGAGTTATCACTTCTTTTGTTAGGAAGTAGATTCATAAGGATTTGAAACAAGGGATGTTGTAAGGGATTTATGAAGCAACATTCAATTAGGATATGTTATAATAATCAACCCATAGTTAGCTACCTTATACATTAATTAATCCAATTTTTGTCTTATTTGCCTAGTTTCCATATTCCACCTTATGCAAGTTGTCCTCCACACATCCAAAGTAGTCAAACTTGCTAAATTTGAGTCATGGAGCACTTGGGAAACCACTTGGAATCAAATCTGCTTTATTCCTGGCCTTCTTAGCGCATGTCTTCTTTTTCTGCTTTATTGTTTGCTTTTTCTGAGTTTTAAGGCAATTGGGAAAGTTTGACTAGGTGAAGTTAACTTGTTTTTTTGTCCTCATCATCCTCCACTCTTTTATCCTATGAAAAGCATGTATGATTTGTCCTTCCATCATCTATTATATTGCCTAATTGATTTTTCCAATTCGTGAGCTCCTAGATAGATTTGGAAACTGCTTTATGCAGCTATGGGGGATTTGCTTATATTTAGTAAGCCTGCTTTTGACCAAATTCGAATGGCATCCTTATGCATTCAAATCTCTCATGTAATTATTTATTGTGGAAGCCTTTGACTTCATAGGGTTGGCTATTGTACACTTAATCAATACATATTAGTGTTCAGCTCCATATTCAGTCTCCTTTGTGTGTAATTTGCATGTGTAATTGGCAATTTTTATGAGTGTAATTGTTCTAACACCTGGGTTCAATTTCCACATAGTATCAGATCCTTTGTAGATCAATTTCTCTCCTTCCAATTTTTTATTGCAGGTTTGACATCATTGACTGGGAGCATTCTGCTGACTGAAGGGACAATTTCTGAGCTATGGATCAATCTCATAAGATCATCTTGACTCCATTTAAATTCTTTGAGTGGAAAGAAGAGATGGATATACTGTTGAGAGAGAAATGCCTCTACATAGTGACTATGGCAATAGAAGCAGAGCCCAATGCAGCTGCAGAGAAATTTAAATGGCACAACAGGAGGGATGAGGCCTATGGTCTCCTGTGTCTGAGCATATCCAGAGACCTCATTTTCCATCTTGATGGATTGACATCACCAAATGAAGTATGGGAGAAGCTTGTTGAGATTTTTGGTAAGAGGGATGAGATGAGGGGACATCAAATTGAAAATGAATTGATCTCCCTGAGTCCCAATAGCTTTGAATCCCTGCAACTCTATTTTTCCAAGTTCAAAGCCCTTGTTTTGCAGCTAAAACAGTGTGGGATTGAAAAGAAGGAGGAGCAACTGGTTTTGGCCATACTCTCAAATATTGGCCATAACTATTCAGTGTTTGTCTCGACCTTACATGCCACAAAGTTGAGAGCTCAAGCCTGGAAAATGCCTAGCCTTGCAGATTTCATAGAATCTCTCACACAAGAACAAGATAAATTGGTGATTATGGGCACCATCAAACCTTCCAAAGACCAAGCTCTAGTTTCTGGAGATTTGAGGGTGGATTCAAAAATCAAGAAGAAAGCTAAGAAGCCACCTGAGCAAAAGAGAGACAAGAACAAGTCTCCAGAGGAGCCCCAAGGTTCCAAGAAGAACCCCCAGAAGAAGAAGAACAAAGGAGAAATGAGCAAGTGTGCATACTGCAGTAAGGGCAATCATTTCGAAAGATCCTACATGAAGAAGAAAATTGACATGCTGACCCAACTCCTGGAGAAGAATGGCTTCTCCCTTCCTGACAGCTCAAAGAAGAGGGAAGGAGGATCAAATTCAGAAGACAAAGAGAGAGTTCATGCATTGGTTGCTGGCACATCAAGCTCACCTAGTTTCATCATTGATTCTAGAGCTTCAATACATATGGTTTCGACCAAGGAGGCATTCACCTCACTTGACATGTCGAAAGGTCCACCAATTGTACTGGGATATGACTCTCTCATTGAAAGTTTGGGCAAAGAGAGGTTTGATCTTGACCATGGTAAGTTTAGCAATGCATTGTATGTTTCAGGTCTTGCCTCTAACCTCTTTTCAGTGTATCAAATGAACCACACGGGGTCTCCAAAGAAGGTCATATTCTCCCCTAATGAAGTTGACATCACAGAGATCTCAAGTGGTAAATTCATTGCAAAAGGAGTTGCAAATCACACTTCAAAGGTATACATGTTCTCACACTTCCTACCCTACTCCAAGCCCTCTAGTCTTCTGATTCATGCTAATGAGGAAAGAAAGCTTTGGCATGAAATATTTGGCCACGTTAATTACAAGTATCTTTCTGATCTTAGTGAAAATGAAATGGTCATAGGGTTACCAAAGATTAAGTTTTCCAAAGGAGTCTGTCAAGGTTGCATCTTAGGAAAACACCCAGAGCATAAATTTGAGAACCTCTGCACCTCTTGAGTTGATCCACAGTGATGTTTCTGGCCCATTTCCTCATATTTCAATGAGTCAAGCCAAATATGCATTGACATTCATAGATGATGTTTCTAGGTATTGCTGGGTTTACTTCCTGAAACACAAGTCTGAAGTTTTTGGCCTCTTCAAAGTCTTTAAGGCTTTGGTTGAAAACTAGTCTAGGAGGAAACTCAAGGTCCTTAGATCTGACAATGGTGGTGAGTATGTCAAGTTTGAGTTCATTCAATATTGTGCAGATGCAGGTGTTCAGATGCAGCATTCTATCCCTTACACACCATAGCAAAATGGTGTTGCTGAGAGGAAGAACAGATCATTGAAAGAGATGGCAACATGCATGATGGAGGCTAAGACTTTGCCACCAAAGTTTTGGGCCAAAGATATAAACTATGCAGCCTATATCCAAAATATGGTGCCTCATAAATATCTTTATGGTATGACTCCTTTCAAAGCATGGAGTGGGCACAAGCTAGATGTGACCCATTTCAGGATTTTTGGCTCAAGGGCTTGGGCTAGAAATCCAGCAGAAAAGAGGAAGGCTTTGTAGCCCCAAAGCCAAGAGTGTCTATTTGTTGGGTACTTTGAAGATTGAAAAGGGTACAAGTTGATCAACTTGATCACAAACAAAGCCTTCATTGAAAGGAGTGTTCAATTCCAAGAAGAGCCTTTAGCAGCAGTGGAAGTCGGAGAATCCTCTTCACCACCAAAACCATTAAATGTAAGTGAAGAGATAGTTGAAGTTGCTGATTCTGATATGTATGATAATGATGATTTAATTGCAGATCCTAAAATTCCTACAAGACCAAAATGTGCAGCAAATACCATTCATGCAGCTGGAGAACTAGCTGGAAATCCTAATGATCCTAGGAGGACTAGATCTCAGTTTGAGAGTGTTCTGTGTGTGAAAGACCCTTTGTTTGCAGAGAAATTCTATCTGATGGTTGAATCAGACCCATAGAAATATGAATATGCAGCACATGATCCAATATGGAAAACAGCCATGAAAGAAGAGTTCAGCTCATTCCAAAAGAACAACACTTGGGAGCTGGTTGATCTTCCCCCAGGGAGAAATCTAGTTCAGTGTAAGTGGGTTTACAAAAACAAATTTGCTGCTGATGGTTCACCTTTGAAATATAATGCCATATTGGTAGCCAAGGGCTACTCACAGGTACATGTAATAGACTACAATGAGACCTTTGCACCAGTGGAAAAGATGGACTCCATCAGGATAGTCTTAGCCATTGCAGCTTCGAAGCAGTGGGAGGTACATCACATGGATGTGAAGTGTGATTTTATGAATGGAGATATTAGTGAAGATATTTACATGCATCAGCTTCAATTATTTACTACTAATCCATCTCTTGTGTGCAGGCTAAAGAAGTCATTGTATGGGCTTAAGCAAGCCCCCAGGGCTTGGTATGCCAAGATTGATAGATTTCTTCTATCACTGAATTTTGTTCGATGCAAGTCAGATCCAAATGTATATTTGAAGCTGATTCATGTTTCACTAATTATTATTGTCTTGTATGTTGATGACCTTCTCATTACATGAAGCTCAAAGGATGAAAATTCCTCTTTGAAGGATGCAATGAACCATGCATTCTCAATGACTGATTTGGGCTTATTGAGCCAATTATTGGGGCTCGAGATTTCTCAAACCAAACATGGAATCAAAGTACTTCAGTCCAAATATGCCTTGTATTTTCTAAACAAATTCAACATGAAGGACTGCAAGCCAAGCAAGGCTCCCTTCCTTTCAGGAGTTAAGCTTGAAGAAGCTGATTCTTCACCTATGGTAAATAATACACTGTATAGGAAACTGATTGGATGTTTGATGTATCTTACACATACTCAACCTGATATTTCTTATACAGTAAGTGTGGCTTCAATATACATGGATCAGCCTCATGATATCCATTGGAGAGCAGCCAAAAGGATCCTTAACATTGTTCAGGGAACAAGGACTCATGGGATCTTGTACAAAGCTAAATCTAATCTTGATTTGATAGGGTTTACTGACAGTGATTGGGAAGGTGACAACACATATTGAAATTCAACATCAGGATATGTGTTCATGCTTGTTGAAGGACCAATCAGCTAGTCAAGCAAGGAACAGAGTGCCATTGCACTCTCATCTACAGAAGCATAGTACAGAGGAGTTGTAAATGCAGCAACTCAATGTTTATGGTTGCAGGGGTTACTTGGTGAGTGTGGCTTCGAATCGGAATACTCAACTATTATCTATTGTGATAATCAGAGTACCATTCAAATCTGCAATGATCCAGTTCAGAGACAGAGAACCAAACACATTGAGATCGATATGCACTACATCAGACAGCTTGTGCATGATGGCACCATTCACCTACTCTTCTGTTCATCTTCAGAACAAGTAGCAGATATCTTCACCAAAGTTTTTTGTGAGAAGACATTCAGTAATCTCAAATCACTACTGGGGATTTCTGATCATGCTGTGAAGCATGAGTGATGACAAGATTTTCAAATTTTGTTTTACTGTCCATGTTTAAGGGAGGATTTTTCCCTCTAGGTTTTTGCCTCTTTCCTTGGTTAAATGGACATGCAGTATGTAAAGGGTGACTAAGAATTGTTTCTAGGCCCTATAATTTTCTGATATTTTACTCATAAGTTAGGCTTAAGGGGGGGTGTTACAATAATCAACCCACAATTAGCTACCTTAGACATTAATTAATCCAATTTTTGTCTTATTCACCTAGTTTCCATATTCCACCTTATGCAAGTTGTCCTCCACACATCCAAAGTGGTCAAACTTGCTAAATTTGAGTCATGGAGTGCTTGGGAAACCACTTGGAATCAAATCTTCTTTATTCCTGGCCTTCCTAGCGCATGTCTACTTTTTATGCTTTATTTCTTGCTTTTTTTGAGTTTTAAGGCAATTGGGAAAGTTTGACTAGGTGAAGTTAACTTGTTTTTTGTCCTCATCATCCTCCACTCTTTTCTCCTAATAAAAGCATTTATGATTTTTCCTTCCATCATCTATTAGCTTGCCTAATTTATTTTTCCAATTCATGAGCTCCTAGACAGATTTGGAAACTGCTTTATGCACCTATGGGGGATTTGCTTAGATTTAGTAAGCCCGCTTTTGACCAAATTCGAATGGAATCCTTATGCATTCGAATCTCTCATGTAATTATTTATTTTGGCATCCTATGAATTCATAGGGTTGGCTATTATACACTTATTCAATATAGATTAGTGTTCAGCTCCATATTCAGTCTCCTTTGTGTGTAATTTGCATGTGCAATTGGAATTTTTTGTGTGTAATTGTTCTAACACATGGGTTCAATTTCCACAGGCTAAGAGAATAAAATAACTTCTTTTATATTTGTCACAAAATTTAATATCTAATTGCACACACAATATTATCTTTGGGAAGGGAATATTGTCACACTGGCCCTAACGACCTTCTAGATTGGGCACATTCATAACATAAAATACAAGAAATTTTGCATCTTATTCATCCTTCATTATGATATAGGGTATTGAAATTTTACTGGAACTATCATAACCCTCTCTTGTGAATATATATCAACAGTGAAGGTTATATAAAAAAATATCAACTCGGCTTCATGATTGACTGATTGTGTGATCCCATTTGACCCTCATTAAAATGTTATACCAATTTTAATTCGTATTTCTCTAATTTGTAGGTTAAGATTGTCATTTCACCAAATAGGTCCCTATTTGGATAGTGATACAACTTGAGAAAAGGAGGGTGTAAACCATAACATACCTGGTACACTTATTGTCTTACCTTTTATAACTCCTAAATACAATTTTAAATATTATTTGGAGGTAACCAAGTCAGCCCTCTTTAGGATTGTAACAATGGTATTAGATTTTTCTTATGGGCTCTCATCTTTCTTGAAGGCTTGTAACTATCTTGTAGCCTTGAAACAAGATCAGTTCTTATACTTTAACTTGGACAGTGATATAGTAGTGCATTGTTACAGTATTTGGTACATATACTTGGTGTACATTATATTGCTTTTCTGGTTTCCATTTTTTTTCAAACTTATGTTCTTTTCTAATTTATAGGATGATCTAGCACTTTTACTTGATTATGACCACCATATCTGAGCTTGTCTTAGCTTATTGATATTCTATTCAACATCTATTTTCTATATTTTTATGGAGGCAGAGAATTTTTCTCTTACTATTGCTCCTACTTTTGCAAGAACATATTCTATTTTAACTTATAATCAATTCGGTTTCCTCCCCTTGCATAAGTGGAATGATATCTTGGGTTTCATGTTGAGATTTTTTTACTATTGTGTTTTTTGTCTTTGAATCTGTGATAGTCATTTCATTGTCCATTTGTTTCTACATGTACTAATATTTTTTTCAATAGAATTAGAAAAAACATATTTCACAAAAAAAGAAACATATCATCCACATCATCCAAGTTTTGGATCCATTCTAACTTAACATCAAATGAAAAACAAAACATATTTTATATAGATGTAGATTGAAATTAACAAAGCACACAACCCTAATCAATTTGATAGGATCCCAATTAAAGCAAAATCCACACAAACACATTTAATACCAATGCAAGCACACAACCCGAACCAATTCTAATACAAATGCAAATCTAGCACATAGACCCATAGACAGTTCATATAATTATGGAAGTATTTCAACATGCTTTCTAACACTTTGACTGCCAAACATACAACACTTATTAAGAGGTGGAAAACCGTGCCCACTTATGGCATGCGACCTTCTGTGTGAACAATAAGATGTGACAGATATATGTTGTAACTTGGAAAGCAATAAAAAACACTTTCATTGAGAGGCCTGCAAAATTTTTTAAATTACCTTTTCTATAACTCTTGCTAGAATGAGATCATGTATGGTTTAATTCTCTTGCAAGGAAAGTGAAGCATGGATTTCCTACAAAACATGAAAAAGAGAGAATTAATGACCTTGCTTGTATAATTTTTGGAAAAACAAAACATGCCATCAAGTGAATACTTGTTAAAATAGACCTGAGTAGTTGTTGGAAGTTGAGGAAAAGTAAAGTGGCCTTGAGGATGATCCATTTTTCAGTCCCGATGATCATCAATCTTGGTTGATATTTACTACTGTTGATATTTACTTCTTCTGTTACTACTACTGTTATTTATATGTACATATGTTATTTACTATGGTTGATATTCCATTCAAGAAAAAAATTAGAAAACAAATTTCAAGAAACACACATTAAGTAATATTCCATTTAAGTATTGAAGTAGCAAAATAAAGTATATGAAAACTCTAACATGGGAATGTGCACCAAAATTTGACAAACAAAAACTTGTTTCATCCCTTTAAAAGTAATATTAAACATAATTGTTGAACTAGCCAACAGTTCAAGAACCCTTAAGAACCATGCTTCAAGAACACATAAAGAAATATTTGACAATCGATTACTTCACATTGTGTTATCCCAACCGTTCGACATTCGAACCATTCACTGTGCTTGAAGATAAGATAGATTAAAATGAGTATGAAATTGATACAAAGGAATCAACAATAATACAAAAAATAATACTTTATAAATAAGCGATAATATAGTAGTACAAAATATAAGAGCAATTAGAATGGTTTGAAAACTTCACCTTATTTAAATTTTTAATGAAATCCTCAAAAATTATGTGGTCACTTTCTTCTAACTTGTATGTGTCATTTTTGATATTGTATGATAAGTTTGTCATTGCTAGACCAAATTCAAGTTGTATCAATAGATGATTCGTTGAATCATACTTGTACATGCATTGTCCCTTTATTCTATTGTACCAACAACATTGAAGCTCAACACCTTCCGGGCTACCCAAAAGATCAGTTCCATTATGGTAATAAAACACCATATTACCATCCTTCTTTCTTATTCTTTGAACTATTCCAATGTACCAAGTCTCACAAGAAACACCATGCTTTGTACTTCGAGATACACCTTTTCTTGTAGTACGTTCAGCTATAGCTATAGACTCTCTCTCAAACAACACCGCACAATCTAATCCAATTCCAAAACCAATTGCAAGACCCTTTGGGGGGGTGGGGGGGGATGGGGGGGGCGTGCTCTCATATCACCTGAAGTATACTTCATTCCTCACTTTAGTCAATTTATCTTTTGATAATGTCATATTTTCATTCAATTGACTAACCAAACAATATTTGTACATGTCCTTTCCATCGAGCTCCACCACTGGTTTGGTAGTTATGTTTACATTTTCATCAACGGAATCTAAAATTCCATCCAAATCGTTCCTCCACTCACCTTCCATAGTTTGCAATTCAGTATCATTGAGTACCATAAAAAACAAATATTGGAATATGGATGTGGAATGAATCGGTGGAGAACTATCAACTACTTCATCCACATATTTGAATTTTGGAACATTGTGATTCTCTATCCAAGGTTTAAACCACCAAGAATCTTCTGTGTGTCTTTTCGGTTGCATTCCAAGACCTTGTAAAATTCCTTGTGCATCCTCCAATACTATCTTGAGAGATTCTAAAATTTTATTATATTTGGATATTGGATCATATTGTGACAAGACATCACCTTCATCTATTGTTTGTTGATGAAATTTATTCGAGATACTCATTTGTTTCTTAGGAGATTTATTGAAATGAAGCCCTTGAGAATTTGATTCTTCTTCAGCAACTCTACTAAGGGTTCCAATAGCATGAAGTAGGTCAGCGAAATAGTATTCCATTTATACTCCAACCATGTCACCAAATTTTCTAAATAATTTCTCTCATACATCTAACCCAGTCAAGTGCAATTCACATGGCAAGTTAGAGTATTGATCATGAAATAATCTCATCAACAAAATTGCAAAGTGGAAAAAAATTTCACATATTGATATGCCTCTCTGCTAATGAAATTAATGTTGACATTAGTATTTTCATTTTCTCTGACCCAACATAGCCATAATGTGAAGAAATGATGGACTCTTGAAGAATTTCACACTCTTTCCTAAAGAGTCAAAATAGGAGACAAAAATATCAATATAGTTAGCAATGATTGATAGATAGGTCTCTGTACTCGATGTCCTCTTTTTCCTTCCACCTGTACTTATGATTTCCTTCAAGCATCTCTAGACATGCCTTGAAGCAATGCATTGTGCTGAAGCCCATTTTTTGTGATCAATACTCTCTATATTCTCAATTTTAAGCTTGTGGTCATCCACTTTAAAAATTTTATAAACCATTCTTACATGGTTAAAACTAATCAACTCTTCTCCAACAATCAAATCTCGTCGACCACTAAACAAAGGATTCACTATATTTTTTCCACCGTGGATGTGATCCTGGTCATGAAGTCTTGTTACTTTAAAGCCAACATACAACTCAGTTAGCCTCTACCCTCCCCAGGGAATTTTATATATCATGACCGTCGTTGAGTAACAATCCTTCAACACATGTATTATTCTCCTAATATTCCCATTTGAGGAATGACCAATAATAGGTCCTAAAAAATGTTCCACATGCATAATGGCCAACCACACAATTCTTGAAGGCATCTATAATAATCTCATAGCCTACAACGCCCTCACCAATTGTCACCAAGAAATGTGATTGGCACTTATGTTCTTCTTTCTTACCACAAAAACCCACCAATGTATCACTTTTTGCTACCCACCTAACAAATTTTTTCATAAAAGTTTCATCTTCAACAAGGCATATAGGAATTAGGCCCTATATACCATGTTTGGCTTTATATGAAGCATAAAATTTTCCAATTGTCTAAAAAATGTACTCTTTCTTCTCCCCTAGGATATATGTTAATGATTTTCTAACTTTCCTTAAAGTTGTAGATATCGAAGGGCCATCAATATTCAAGCTAATAAATCTATGTAATCTAGGACCTCCCTATAACTTAATCATCTCATAAATGGATTGAGTGGATGCACTATACCTTCTCCCCGACTTTGAATGAACTAGGTTGTGAATATATATCTTTAAAAAAATCCCAAATTGCATCTTTACTATTGTAATTTTCCTTGCTTATGAGCCTCACACACATCCTTTCAAAAAATGAACACATCCTTCCTTCCTGCAGATTCGAACAACTTTTCCCTTAGAGACCTTGTTCTAATAAACAGTTTAGCAACCTTTGTCCTCTCCCACCAAAGAGATCACATTGTTAACTTATGTGTAGCATTTGCGTCTCTTGCAACAATTTTGAGTTCAGTTTGAGTCAAATGGTCCAATATTCTCCCTTTCCCTGTATCTCTCCCATGTATTTTGATGTTGCTCCTTGATTCACAATATAAACACATTCAAAAGTCATCACAATTAGGTATCATCTTACAAAAAGTGCATGTCAATGAATCAAAATGTATGTAGGGTATGTACCCCACTGTAGACTTTAGCAATTGCATAGGTATGCATAGTGGTGTCCTTTGTCCCACAAACAAGGGGGCCTCATACCTATAGTTAGATGATCAAAATGAATTTCCAAACAACTTCCCACCCATATGTGGTAGTTTCTAAGGGCTTGGGACCCTAAATTGCCACTAATGAAAATGTATAAAACCATTTGTCCATCCACAAGGGTCCAAGTGTTCAACTTGATGCTCTCTCCCATTTTTCTTAGACTTCCTAACTTATGTTATTCCAAGGCTAATTGTAGGTAGGTATTTTTAAACCAAAAAAAACTAGATCTCATGAAGATAGGCCAAGAGAGATGCCCCATCAAGCCAAGTATAATGAAGACACAAGACAAATCAAGGCACCCTACTCATGATACATAGAAACATGCCAATTGTTCAACAACTATCGTGGGACTATACTTCAATTTGTATAATCACGTTAACATGCATTAACATAACACCATATCAAAAAAATAATCAAACACCACATCATCATTAAATAAGAATGTGGATTAAAATTTGAAATTATCAAACTTAATTTTCTTTTAAAATTGTTAATTTTAGAAAAACCATTGAAATCAATTCCATATTATCATATTATAAAATGATTTTACAATTGAAATTAATCCACTTTTACTTTTAATAAAACAAAGAAGAAAATAAAATAATTAATCTTGTTGAAAACCTAAAGGCTTATTGATTCATTAGTGGCAAGAAAGAGTCATTAGAAGTCCAAGAGACCTCTTGGAATATGAAACCAAGGGTCACGTAGTTATATGTATCATATTAATGAAATATGAAACTCGCGTTTATATTCATTCACCTTCATATTAGTTGATTTTAACCAGCATAGATGCAAATCATAGGCTCTATCAAGCACTGAGAGGGATCAAATCTCTCAAGGTGCAAACCTATTATTAAGTATTGCACTCAAAAAGCTATTTATTTGATTCAAACCAAAAGACACATATTTTTAATTTAAGGTGGATATATAATATTTTTATTATTAATATTTAATATTATTTATGGTGGACATATTCTATTTTTATTATTAATATTTAATATTATTTATGTCAGACATACAATATTTTTTATTTTGTTAGGAACGCACATTACAACATTTCCCTATACATGGTTTAAAACCATGTGCAAGGCCCTCCTAATACCATGTGTTGTTTACGAGTCTGTGCACATGGTCTTAAAAAAATTTCCAAGGCCCTCCTAAACCATGTCCAATAAAACCATGGGTTGATTAGAAGGCCATGCACATGGTTTTAAAACTAGTTGCAAGGCCCTCCTAAACCATGTCCAATAAAACCATGGGTTGATTAGAAGGCCATGCACATGGTTTTAAAACTAGTTGCAAGGCCCTCCTAAACCATGTACAATAAAATCATGGGTTGTTGAGGACAAGGCCATCACTTTTTTACGGATAATTCAATTTTTTATTTTTTATTATTTTCTTAGGTGAGAAGATTACAACATATCCCCCATATTGTGCTTTTTTTCTGACTGACAATTTTTTTGGCAGATAATTAAATTTTTTATTGTTTTGTTAGGTAGGAGAACTACAACATCTCCCCCATATTAGGTTGTTTTTGTGGCCAACATTTATTTTGGTGGATAACTAAAATTTTATTTTTTATTATTTTGGTAGTAACAAATGTTACAACATAATATCGACAAACATTACAAGATCTGCCTCATACTAGGCTGTAGAGCACCTCTCGGCGCAATAATGGTATCAAAGCTAGTTTTATGGGTCCTCTAGTCTTCTCCGAGAATATTCATTGCTTGTTTTCCACTTGTTGCAAAGCCCATCCTTGCATTTATGGTAATATATGTGAAGAGTCACATGTGAATGGGAAAAATTCATGGGAAGGCCAAGATAAATCTTGAGAATACGAACCCAAGAATCATTCTCATTATATAAATTATATATTTGATTAATATAATTGTGTTCTCAATTCCTATCTTCATTTCCTTTGTGTCTGCAATTATCTGTTTTCCCTAATGGGAACCTAATTGTGGTATCAAAGTTATGTTAAAATCCGGAGGCATGTTCTTACAAAACCTTCATAACTCTTTCTTTGTATGCTAGTCCTGATATTTTACCAGTCTACCCTTCGCCATCCTACTCACCAACCTGTCAATCTATGCATAGTCTATCCTATGCAAGGAAATCAAATGTTTCTCTTTACATATTAATTTTCTTCCCACCTAGTAACCCTATTTCATGCTATGGTATTTAATGGGATACTGCGTCTATAATGGTATCAATTTCAACTTTTGTTATAGCCCGAAAATGGTGTCACTTGAACTAGTGTGTGAAGCTACCATCCTCCTTCTCTTGCTACATGGAGACTTATATTTTATGAAAGTGGAGACCTTCTGTGACACCCTTATGGAGTTGTGACCAAGTGAAACTGGTGATTCCTGGTCTTTTGTATGGAATACTAGAGTGCAATCATAGAGTGCACAAATCCTATGCTCCTCCTCCAAAAACCTAATTCGCAGCATGGATACAATTCTCACTATGTGAAGACTCCTGAGAGGTGTGAATGCTACAATCGTGAAGACACTCATGAACGCCCTCTCTAGTATTGCTAACCTAGCTACGTTGTACTATTGAGAGTTTTGTTCTACACCATGAGTGGTGTGGAGATGTCATTAATTCTATTTTAAACACCAGACTCCTCCACCAAATGGAACCTGATCCCCTGCATTGAGTTGGGATGCTGTGAGACAATTGAATGCATGAACTCTCTTCCCATGGTGAATGATGATTGGTATTCTTCCATCCTCATTTATTTTTGATGAGTTCGTGCAAGTTTTGATATTGGTTTCAAATGAACATGGAAACTAGAGTGAAGGGATCTTTTTCCAAGTTTGTGTGAAGAAGTAGTAAGC
>LPNX010254043.1:0-12716 GCA_001517045.1 Pseudotsuga menziesii | reverse complement strand
CTTTTGTCTCTTGTGATGTGCTTATGTTATTGCTGTGCTTGTTATTCTCTCAGTGAAAAGATCCTAACATAATGCTAGCTTAAATGATGAAAAACTAACAGGGAATTCCTGGAAGATGCCCGTGATGCGAGGAAAAAGGTATACCTTTTCATTATTCCTAGCTATTAATACTTATTGCACTAATTGGGTGGAAAGAACCCACTGAGGCTCGGTTCGTGGAGGCACCCCCAGGCATGCCGGGTGCAGTAAGATATGCATCCCTCTGGATGTCACCGGACAAAACATCTCAGTAGATGACGAACACTGTGTTTGCATTTTATGGCATGAGTATACACTACGAGATCTTGCGAATACCACGACTTACCAATGAGTTGTTCTCTCAATATGAAGGTGCCGCGAACTTCAGTTCCGACATGCATCATGTTTTCATTCAAGCCCGTGTAGATCCAACACATCAGTGGTTTAAGTTACCATATGTAGTAACCAAAGTAGACATCCTGGGCATAGTTCAACAGTGGTCGGCTGACTGGTTGAAAGATGCAGGGAAAAAACCCACCATTGTAGTTCCCCCTGTTACCCAGACAGGCGTAGTAGCAAAGCCCACTAGAGGACAGTGAAGACCTAAGTGACTCGCAGCAAGATGGAAACGACCAAGTTGGGGATGGAAACCATGAAGAAGAGGATGAGGAGTTAGGCAAAATGCTATCAGATCTTAATCGATCAACTAAGCGCAAATCACCAGAGGTAGAGGAGGTAACCAAGCATCAGTCCCGTAAGAAGACAAAAGCGTCGAAGGACAAAAATCTAGACGAAGGAGTCACTGTGACGCTGGAAGAGCTTGAGCAAGCTCTCAACAAATCTACTGAAACACTAACTCAAAAGTGGTCACAGTTCACGGATGTGCATCTTGCTGCGCTCACGGGCGTAGCAAACAGGGTGTCAGAGCTGAAAGAGTTAGCAACAAAATCAGCGACTAGTACAGCAACAAGTAGTACCCCAGCATCCGCGCAGCAGGATATGAGGCAATGGCCAACCAGAGATAACAGGGGCCAAGTGTCGAGCGTGGCTCTAATACTGATTGATGCAGATTCCCAACCGCAAATGAGTATGACAGTTGGGATCGATTACACCAAGCTGTCTATGACAGAATTGCACCTCTGCCAGCTAGCCATCATGAAGGAAATCCACACACAAGATCATTATTCTCAAATCCAGTTGGAAGACACCATGAAGCAAAGCCAGAATCTCGCAGCAAGGCTGGAAGAATTTGCGCAAAATAAGAAAGAGGCTGAACATAAAAGAACTACACTGGCGTAAGCGCTGGATGAGGCATGTCGAAGTCTTCCTGACTTCGACATCCAAGACGAAGAAGAACCAGAGCAGAGAATTTCCAAGCTGAGAGACTATGCCCAACAGTCTCGCAGTGAAATTGAAAAGTTAAAAACAGAACACCAGAATTAGATCACGGAGCTTCAACTCCGCATCCCTCTAGAAACTCCACCTGAGGTCCAAGAACAGCGCCACAGGGACATCCAGGCCTCAGCAGCAAAAATATCAGATATTGTGGGCAGCGCAGCAAAGCTGCTGGAAGACAGTATCGAAGCATGGGTGAACCTATAGGACCATCCAGATATAGGTAAGGTACAAGCAACCATCAATCTGCGACAGGCAAAATTAGATGCAGTCGGAGCAGAAATTAAGACGCTGCCTCCTATGCAGAAAATGGCTAAGGTGAAGCGGAGCAAGGAGCTCCAGCAGGAAATCGACTCCTACAGGATGAAGGTAACATTACTGGAAAATTCGCTACAGCCACTTGTCAATGAAGCATTGGAATTGAGTAATGCTGCGGAGAGTCAGCTCAAAATTTTGAAGACCTATGATACTTTTGCGCAGGAAAAGGCTAATGAAGTATCATCCTCAGTGTTACAGGAATTGGTGGAAAAAGAGAAAGCAGCTAATGACATTATACACAACCTCAACATTCGTTTCCATATCCTTACAAAGAATATTCTCCCACCAGAAGAGTCACAGAGTGCCCCGGGACGGGCCACAAGTGAGTCTTAGGGGCCTGTTGGGGCTCCGACCCTAAGGGTCCTTAGTTTTGGTAACTCCACGGTTTTTGTGGAAGTGTAAGTGGAGTTACAACCTAAAATAGTCTTAGGGGTGTCGCAGGTGGGTCGAAACCCCTGTTTTGTAATCAAACCTTGGGTTAAATCTAGGGTTAGGGTTGGGCGCCCATGGTGTAAATCCATGGTTTTGTAACAGTGCGCTATATAAATAGGCACTTATGTAAAGAAGTAGGGTTAGGTCTTGAATGATTATCTTATGAAGCTAATGTGATGTGAAGATAAGAGATTGTATAAGGGTTTTTATAAGAAGGTTAAGTCCCAGCTGTGTGCGTGGACGACCTCTGCAGCTATGTGCGCAAAGGGGTTTTGGTGAAAAGGAAGATCTGCAGCTGTGTGCGCAGAGGCCTGCTGCTGTGTGTGCGGCTTTGAGGACTGAAAGGATCTGCAGCTGAGTGCGTAGATCAGAACTGTCATTTTAGTTGTAAAGAGTTAAATAAAGCACAGTTCTGTGCATGTAACCCCTACACTGGGGGTGAACCACGTGACATCTGGTGTTGTGGTTCATTTGTGTTGATTTGTTATTATATTTTATGCACTGTTAAGTAAATAACTGATAAAGTAAGATTGTTGTTAATAACTAGCTTCGCTGTGAATTCCCAGATAAGGGCTGTGCAAGTAACTGTTTGTTTATCTAATCGCGAAGCTACATAATTGATAATACAAGCATTGTGTTACGTGATTATTAATAAGTTAAAGACTAAAGGTACAGTAAGATTCTCTCTTCTGCTTGCAGAAACCTGATTCTACGGCACCCCATAGCTATTTCGGGTGAGACTGTAGCCTGTTCGCAAGCTGCTGCCGAAAGGGCCAACACTGTGGGTCTTTTGTTGGTGCGAAGTTAAAGGTAAAACCCGGGTCTACCTAGTTATCCCAACAGCAGTGGCAGACATTCCACCAAAATTTGGAATATTGTTATCAAGGTCTTGGACTTCAAAATTAAAAGGTAGTTTACAAATGGACATGTCATGTGCTACTATTCCTATCCAAGATGGAAGTAGGAGGTTGTACAGTGAGAAAAGAACTCCTTATGTAGTAAGCAGTCAAGATAGACCTGATATTCACCATATATATGCTGTCGATATTGATTTGGGCTCTTCAATTTTATTTAATGATATTGTTCCATGTGATTTGGAATCTACATTGAAAATTAAATTTGGAAAGAATGAAGAGGGAGTAAATGAACAAAATGTTTTGGAAAAGAAACAAAAAAGAGATGGATTGTGGACTATGTATTTTGATGGATCTGTGGCCAAGATTGGTGTTGGTGCTGGTGTATATATATATTTCTCCTATCAGGGATTTTAAAGCTTTATCATATAAATTAACATTTGAACGCATGAATAATGTGGCTGAATATGAAGCTTTGTTACTTAGGTTGCATGCATTGAAATATCTGGGAGCACAAAGGATAAGAGTTTTGGGAGATTCAGAGCTTGTAATAAACCAGGTGAATGACAGTTATCAAACCAGACATCCTCGAATGAGAGCTTATAGAAATGAAGTATGGGATATGTTTGGTAACTATTTTACAGAACATACAATTAAGGTGGTTCCTAGATATGAGAATACGGTAGTTGATTCTTTGGCAGTTACTGCTAGTAAATTTAAAACTCCAAGTGTTGGTCAAAAGGAATATCAAGTGGATATTGTAAATAGACCATCCATACCTGATAATTCTAAATATTGGAAGGTATTTGAGGATGATATGCAAATAAAAAGATTTTTGGAATTGTCTGGGGAGTTTGTGAACACTCATATTGATGTTGAAAATGATAATTGTGAAAATTTTAAAGATGCTAAAGAAAGTGAAGAATAGAAGATTAATAGTGAAAAATTGAAGGGAACCTTAGGAGGAAAGGATATCATTCAATTAAAAAGTAATTTTATACCAAGAGGTTTGATCCATTTAGAGAAAAAATTTGATCAAAATGATGTTGCTAAAGATCCAAAAGTGAAACCTATTGATAATGCTATTGAAGATAGAAATATTGGTACTAAAGAAAATCCAAAGATTGTGAAGCTCTCTAAAAACTTGCCTACCAAAGAAAAAGAAGAATATGTGAACTTGATGAAAAAATATACAGATGTGTTTGCCTAGAGTTATGAAGACCTCAGGGAATATGATACTTCAATAATACAACATACTATTCCAATTAAACCTGGAGAAAAACCTTTCAAATGGAAACTCAGAAGAATAAATCCAAAGCTATTACTAGTTATTGACAAAGAAATCAAAAAATTGTTTGATGCCAAAATTATTATGACTTTAAGATTCTCAAGGTGGGTTGCTAATTTGGTTCCTGTCAGAAAGAAAAATGGAGAAATAAGGCTTTACATAGATTTCAGGAATTTAAATAAAGTCTCAATGAAATATAATTATCCCTTGCCAAATATGGATCATATTTTGCAGAAAGTGGTTGAAGCAGAAAAAATTTCAATGATGGATGGTTTTTCAGGGTACAATCAGATTAAGGTGTTACCTGAAGATCAAGAAAAGACTACTTTCACCACACCATGGGGCACTTTTATGTATGCAAAGATGCCTTTTGGTTTGATGAATGCAGGGGCTACCTTCCTGCGTGCCATGGATATTGCTTTTGTAGGAAAAATAGGCAAATTTGTGGTAATTTATATGGATAACATCAAAGTATATTCAAGATCTGATAGAGAGCATATTCACCATTTGGAAAATATTTTCTATAAAATGCACAAAATTTGGTATATCATTGAATCCAAAAAAAATCAAATTTTGCATTAGAAGAGGAAAAGTTGTTGGGCCATATAATTTCAAAGGATGGAATAAAGATTGATCCTGAAAGAGTCAGTGCAATTTTGAAGGTAGGAGAACCAAGAAGCAAAAAATAAATACAAACATTCCTGGGATAGGTAAATTTTTTGAGAAGGTTCATTCCCAGTTTTGCTGAGATATTAATGAATGTCACAAATATGCTGAAAAAGGGCCATGAAATAAAATGGACAGCAGAGGCTAAGAAATATTTTAAAGAAATAAAACAAGCCATTTCAGAAGCTCCTATGTTGGTGAGTCCAGACTTCACTAAAAATTTCTTAATATTTTCATATGCTTCAGAACATACTATTGTTGCAGTTTTGTTACATAAGAATAATGGGAACATGGAGCAACCTATGGCATTTTTCAGTAAGATGTTGAGAGATGGGGAATTAAAATATGATATTATGAAAAAGCAATCATATGTTTTGGTTAAATCTTTGAAATATTTTAGGGTGTATATTCTTCATTCACATATAATTTCTCATGTTCCAACCAGTACAGTAAAAGGGATTATCACACAGCCTGACCGAGAAAGAAGAAGAGTGAAATGGATAGCAAAATTATTGGAATATGATATAGAAATTAGACCTACCAAGTTGATTAAAGGGCACGGACTGGAAAAAATGTTAACAGATTCAAACTGTGAATCTTTACAGCTTAATTTCTTATCTAGTCAATCTCATTAGTTGGACACAGGGGTGGAGGTAATGATTGATTTCACCACATCTCCATGGTATTCTGGTATTGTTCATGTTCTTGAAAATTTACAAGCTCTTGCAGGATTAAGGAAAACAAGAGCAAGAGCTATGAAGTTGAAAGCTGCTAAGTTTTGTATTTTAAATCAGTATCTTTATTGGAAGGATCCTGGAGGTGTGTTACTTAATTTCCTTGTAGAAAATGAAGCTCGGCACATAGTGAAAGAATTTCATAAAGGATATTGTGGAGGACATCATTCTACGAAGGTGACAGCAAACAAAATTTTGAGAGAAGGATTTATTGGCCATCATTTTTTTCAGACGTGTACAAAGAGACTAGCACATGTCATCAATGCCATATTTTTTATGGTAAGAGAAAGGTAAATCCACTCCCTCTTAATCCAATAACAATAGAAGATCCTTTTCAGCAGTGGGGTTTGGATTTGATTGGAGAGATAAACCCAAATTATTCAGGACAACATAAATGGATTCTGACAGCTACAGACTATTTCACAAAGTGGATTAAAGCAATACCTACGAGGAGGGCTACTGAGACAGTAATTATGGATTTTCTTGAAGAAAATATATTGGCTAGGTTTGGGTGTCCTAGAAGAATAGTGACTGATAATGCAACAGCTTTTAAATCCAAAAAGATGATTAATTTTTGTCATAAGTATCATATCAATTTAAATCATTCAACTTATTACTATCCACAGGGAAATAGATTGGCGCAGTCTTCTAATAAGAGTCTGGTAAGAATTATTAAGAAGTTGTTAGAATATAACAAGAGAGCTTGGCACACCAAGCTTAAGTATGCTTTGTGGGTTAATAGAATTAGCACTAAAAGGGAGATTAGAATGTCTCCTTTTCAATTGGTATATGGAACTGAAGTCATTTTTCCATCATCATTGGGTGTTCCAGTTATGAAATATTTTCAGGAACAATAGGATGAGCCAAACCACATGCAGAGAAGGATAAACCAAATCATCGAATTAGAGGAGTAAAGGAATAAAGCTTATGATAAAGTGTAGGTACAACAAGAAAAATGGAAAAATACTTTTGATAGAAAGGTCAAAGAAGAACAGTTCCAAATTGATGACCTGGTGTTAAAATGGGATGCTCCTAAGGAAGATAAGCATGGAAAATTTGACCACATGTGGGTAGGTCCTTATGTTATTGTAGGTCGTAGAGGGCAAAATGCATTTATTATGGAATATCCAAATGGGGTTTCGTTGGAGAGTGACCATGTTAATAGAATATTTTTGAAGCATTACCTATCCTAAGGTGGAGGGTAAAATTTGTACCATAATTTGTAAATATTTATTTTCTTGAAAGCAGTACATATGGTGAACCGAATATTTTTGAAGCCCAGAGTGAAGGCCCTAAGATTTAGGAGGATATCCATTTTTCTTTATTTAGAAAATATATATCAGAGAGAAAAGTAAAAAATTTTGGAGATTTGGACACAAAATTTAGAGACAGGTACCTGGTCTACGAGTTGTTTGAAACCTCACAGGGAGGATATCATCCCTAGTTGGAGCCAGTTGTCAACACCCCTTATGTTGAACAATTGAGGAAGAAACGTGGTCAAGAAATGATAAAGGGATACATAAACATTGGTAAAGGTTGGTAGTCTTGAGTCCCTTATTAAAATACGCATTTTGGTTAATTCATTGCAAAATTCAAAGGTGTAGATTTATGGGTGTGAAAATATACGGCTGATAATTGATCCGCTGGGGAAAGTTGCGCAAGGGAGAAGTTTTGACAGAGAGGCAGAAGTGGCTAACAAGACAGAAAGATCAACGACTAAGAAATAAAGTAAATAAAATCTATGATTATGAGGTAGTCCGTGGTGTGAAGATGCACATTCGAAAAAAATGAGAAATGTTGGTGGATTACGTAGAACAGATTTTGATCCAATGGTTTAGGAAAAAGATGAAATCTTATCAACAGTCATAATCCATTCCGGAATGCGAAGCTATGAGATAATTAAAAAGGATGAGTGGTAGCAAAATTTAAACTGCTTTCCATGTAGTGACTTTTGGTGAGTTCCGCTGAGGAAAGAGGTAAAGGAAAAACAACTAGGTAAGGGCCCTGGAATAATCTGTTTCATAAAAAGTGAGTTGACCTAGGTAAATTCATTTCATTTACACACCGCGGGTCAGAAGAAGAAGGGACAGTGCGCCATATTTTTTCGAAAATCAACTTCTACGTATCCACAATTATCAGGTAAGCCTCAAAACACTGAGACTTTAATTGAAGACTTGTCACCATTGTTTACTATGGAGAAGGAGCAGGGTTTAGGAATATTGTGCAGATTTTTGGATGAGAGAGAGGAGGTTGTTGTTTATAGGGAGAGGAATGTATGTGACCCTATTCTACCAGTTGGTAGTGTATCAATTTCAAAGGAGAATTTGTGGCAGTATAATTCGCAGGGGAATGATATTCTGAATGTTTGCATTTCTTTCTTATATTATTTTGCTATTGAACAAACCCTACCTTCTCCCAAATTTGTTGAATGGTGTGCAAATAGTTACTCCTCCTCCGAAATATTTATTATGAACCATAACACATCAAAAATCCTTTGTAAAGTTGACGCGAAAACTATTCGTGGGATATTGAGTCTCCTTGATAATTTCCCTGATAGATGTGAGTCTTTAAATGAATAGGTTTTAATTGAAATGCATAAAAATTGTAGAACTGAAGCCAAATGCCAGTTTTTGTCCAGTATTCTGAAAGATGGTCAGTCATTAGAAGGTCTATTTCTACCATACAATGTTAATATTTTCAAGCAAGAAGTACAATTGGTCATGTCGTTGGTCAGTCAAATTTTGGGTTTGGATGATGGTACTCATATCAATGAAATCATATTAGGTTTCTTGCTGAGTATAGGTTCAATGGACCCTGAATCCCATTCAACCCATTGTTTTAATCTTGATGAGTATCTAGCCGAGGTTATCCATGCCCAGTTGGTCGAATTCCCTAAAGTCGGGTTCTTTAGATATCTGTCATATTTATTGAACATGCTTTTGTGTTCTAATGTGTCGGAGTTGCAGTTCTTGTCCACCATATTCTCTTTGGATCTCCCGAAACAAATTAACATGTTTGAGTTTGTAAATACAATCATAGCCAAGATTTACAAATTGTTGTTTGATGATGTCTTGCTAAGGGTATTGGAAGACATGAGACTTATGTTACAGTCTTCCTCAGAAGACAAAATAGGAAATTGGTTCTGGTATAAATAATTTACTGTTCTGAGAGTGTATGGGTTCACTGGGGAACCATACAGGTTACCCACTTTTTTAACTCCAAGAATTTTCGCATTAGATTTTTTGAGACAGAGGTTATATGCAGAAGAAGAACATTTTGGGGCATTTAAAAAATCTTCCAATGTTAAATTTCCTCTCAAAGTTGGTCCGTTCATTT
The DNA here is from genome assembly GCA_001517045.1 of Pseudotsuga menziesii. Classification (NCBI taxonomy): domain Eukaryota; kingdom Viridiplantae; phylum Streptophyta; class Pinopsida; order Pinales; family Pinaceae; genus Pseudotsuga; species Pseudotsuga menziesii. Next base: position 3,675 of record LPNX010254043.1, on the reverse strand, counting down.
TTAAAAATAAAATCACCTTGTTAGTCATAGAGAAGCTGTTAGAAGTTATGGATTTTCAGAAGGAGCAAAAAGTAAATTATGATCCACATCACATTATTTCTCAGAGGCAGCAGTTGAACACAAATAAACCATTTTATCATCAAATTGTTGAAGGCTTAGATAAAATAGCAAATTTGGCTAATTTTGAAGAAAATTCAGAGGCTGATGAAGATAGGAGGAACAGATTGATTGCAATGGCTCAAACGCCTGTTAATTCTAGCATTTTGAATAAGAGGAGTCTTTCTGAAGCTGATGGCATGGATGTAGATGAAAATATTTCTCTTAAAAAGACAAAAACACACCCTCAAGATGATCTAACTATTTCAGAATAAATAGTTTCATAAGATTTAAAGAAGATGGTCTTGTTCTAGAAAAAGTCTATACAGATGCATCAATATTCCTTCGGAGAAGAAGGTAATGCAGAGTCTAGTTCCTGCTACAAATCCAGGACAGAGTTAATATCAAGTTATGCTAACAAACAAATGCAATCATCAGAGGAAACTAAGAATTTGCTTCCTCGAGTTAGAAATTTAATCAATCAAAAGACTTCATTGATTTCTACTCGAGATGCAGAGAGAAATACCCTGAAATTCGCCATGGTTAGTGACAAAAAAGTGTCTGAAATGGAGGTGAATTTAGACAAAATTAGTGTTCTTGATAAGATACAACTCCATAAACAAATTGGAGATGTTATTTACTCTGATTTGTTACATGCTATTATGAAAATTAATAAATTATAGTCTCTTGTAGATAAGATGGAGGTTCAATTGAAGCATGAAAGGGTTGAAAATAAAGCAAATTTGATTCAAATTAAAAATTTGCAAGGAGATGTTGCAAGCTTAGGAACTGAATCGGGTAATATGCAGGCAACCAAAAACTTCTAGAGGAGAAGGACAATACCATTCAAGTATTGAAGAAGAAGCTTAAAGTCCCTAATGTTGAACACGTTCAGTCTTTAGAATTATTTACACTTCAGGAGGAAAAAGAGAAAATTTATCAAGAGATGATGGACTATAATGGAAAATCATTGAAGCTGCAGGAAGAGAAAAACAAGTGGGAAGTAGAAAGAACTGAATTGATGGCTCAGATTGTAAAGTTGAAAAAGGATCAAAATTATGAAAAGGAAGTTATGGAAGAATTGATGAGTCAACCCTTTGTTGACATTGTTTTACCCCTTGTTAATATTGAAAGACCATTAAATGAATTTTTTGCAAACGCTTTATTAGTTCCTATGTCACAGGTAAGTTTGAAAGAAGTGGAGATTAAAGAATTAAAAGAGGAAAATGAAAAGATCAAATCTAAATTGGCTAAGAGCATTGAGGAGAAGAATAAAGCAGGGAATGATAAAAGCCAATTACAGAAAAAGTTCAATGAATTAAAAGAAAGAAGTACAGGAAGAGCTCCTTTACAGGGAGCTAAACATTTGATTTGGGATACTTTGTCTATGGAAAGCACCAAGTTTAGGTATTATTTAAATTTTATTGATGATGAAAGTGCACTAGTCAGTTTAGCTACTCAAAGATTGAAGTTGGCCAATGAAACTATGGAAAATAATCCTTTGACTACTGCTCACAATGCTTTGAATTTCTTAAATTCTTTAACATGTCAGAATTTGCAGGACATTGGGATTAAAGATAGAGTAGCAATTGTGTTGTGGGAAAAGAAGTTTATAAATAAACATCAACTCATGAAAGTGGTGCAGGATAAGGAAAATACAATGTCTTCTCAAATAAAGGATTTCAGGCTTGCTTTTACAGATCTATTTGATGATGGTCTCCCTTATTTTTGGGATGACGAAGGACACTTGTTTTCCTAGGAGCAATATCAAAGCTTATTGGTGCAGAATCACATGGACCATTCCAAATTTGAAGATTTAGTCAAAGGGTTAACATGAAAGGTCATTGTGGAAAAACTGACAGATGACTTTGAGATATTGGGTAATTTTTTAATTATTAAGAGGATTTCCTACCGTGTCTTATGAAGATTATGTGGATTTGTAGGTGTCATTTAGAGAGATGACAGAATACGACACTCCAAATATGGAATAATGGAAGGTCATGGAGAAATTTGGAAAGACCAAGTACAGACTTCATTCATGAAGACAGGTGTTGTAGTTCATGAAGCTGTTTGTTCGAGATACCTTGCAGTTACTAAGTTTTCTATAATCAAGCAATCTATTATTTGAATCAAAGCATGTAATTATTATTTCTAGTTATTAGGGATATGGTTACAAAAACTTATGATTAACAGATTAATTGGTTATTGATCTTCTTGGGAAGTAACTATTTTTGTATATATTTGAATTTATTTGATGTATTGGGGGTTGGAACCCATAAGCTTGGACTGATGTTATTGAGAACTTATGATTTTTGAATGAAATTATAGAGCTGAATGTGAGTTGATCTTCAAATATTCCTGTGTTGTTTATGTTACAGTCTGTGCCTTCTTTCCCTGTGATTTTTTTCGAAGTGTTTACTTTCCATTCTATTTTCTTTCATATCTGAACGCAGTGTTTAATAGTTTCAGAATTCATACATGTTATGCTCTGGTTATTGTTTCATATATTCACAAATATTTCCTCTAAATTTGATATGGAATTCATCTTGTGATGCTCTATATTGATGGACTATTCATGTTTCTCTCTTATCGCTTGAAAATCAATGAATGACTGTAACTGAATGATTATCCTGCCTTTGTTGAAATTCTATGTATGAAGCTGTGTATTATCTTTATCTGTTTTGACTCCATTTCCCAATGGTTATGTGTGTTGTTTCAGCCATCTGCATAACCTAAATTGTTGACTCTAATATCTGGCCTTGTTAAATTTATATCTGAGAGATCCCTCTCTAGAAAGAAAAGCTAGTTTCTTTCGAAAGTGGTTTTTTCTGTTACCTTAAAATTACCTTTCACAACCTTGGGTATATTTTGAGTGCTAACAGCAGTAGGCAAGTATGGAAGTACAGGTCTGGAGACACTTGTATCATAATGATGTGGCTCGTAAATTGAGGTAACTTATGGGAAGTGGTCCTGAAAATTACTTGTTAAACATGAGATGATGGTCTCATAAAATCATAGATGACGAAATTCTGAAACCAGTGGCATAAACGACATCCCAAACGGACTCTGTATGGTCCTGTTATGTGAAATGGAAGAAAATAGGTCAAATGGGGCTGATAAATGAGTAGGGACCACATTGTGAGGTGTCATTGTCACTGTTCATTACAGAGTTGGAGAGGTGGGACCTAAATTTCTTTTGCTGATTTCTTCTATTTCGACCGACAGTTTCGAGATCCGTGACTTACAGGTAAAAGTTCTTGCAAAATATATCCTTTTCGTTGGTTTACATTTTGCATTTGCTCACCTAGGGGTCCTCTATGAGGCTGTTAGGGTCTTTACGAGCCAGGTCACACCTTTCATGGGTAAAAGAGCGACTGGGTCCTTGGGTGGATTTTTTGCTGAAAATTGTGGCTAACAGCTGTATTTTTCTTTTGCAAGATGCCTGAGGCAAAGAGGTGTGAGAGAGACTGCAAAGACCTCTGGTGTTATAGCGGATTTCACCACACTAGGTGAATCACACATTGTATGGCCTTCCCTTGTCCCGCTGCAGACTCATTAGCCCCTTTGGACCACTTTATA